>PVIY010013634.1:0-58656 GCA_004026745.1 Myrmecophaga tridactyla
TTGCTAGCTGCCGGAATGCAACACACCAGAGACGGATTGGCTTTTAATAAAAGGGGATTTATTTTGTTGGTTCTTCAGAGGAAAGGCAGCTAACTTTCCACTGAGGTTCTTTCTTACATGGAAGGCACAGGATGGTCTCTGCTGGTCTTCTCTCCAGGCCCCTGGGTTCCAACAACTTTCCCCGGGGTAACTTCTTTCTCCATCTCCAAAGGCCTGGGCTGAGCTGCAAGTGCTGAGATGAGGAATGCCAAGCTGCTTTTTTTGCTGTAGTATGTTGCGATCTCTCATTTAAGCACCAGCCAATTAAGTCAAACGTCACTCATTGCAGCAGACACGCCTCCTAGCCGACTGCAGATGTAATTAGCAACAAATGAGGTTCATGTACCATTGGCTTATGTCCGCAACAACAAGACTAGGTATGCTCACCTGGCCAAGTTGACAACTGAATCTAACTAACACAAGCAGGCACCGGAATCGAACCTGGATCTCTTGCATGGTAGGTGAGAGCAATGCCTGCTGAGCCACCATGGCCCGCCCAAAATAAGGCACTTTTAAACAACCAGTGGCAAAGAAGAAATTGCTAGAGGAATTCGTAAATATCTGGAGATGAGTGAAAATGAGAATATAACATATCAGAACTTATGGGATGCAGGAAAGGCAGTTTGAGTGGGAAATTTATTACCTTAAATGTCTATATTAAAAAAGAGGAATGGGCAAAAATCGAGGACTTAACTGCTCACCTGGAGGAACTAGAAAAAGGACAGCAAACTAGTCACAAAGCAAAGAGAAGAGAAATGACAAAGATTAAAGCTGAATTAAATGAACTGGAAAACAAAAGAACAATAGAAATAATTAATAAACCAAAAGCTGGTTCTTTGAGAAAATCAATAAAATAGATGAACCACTAGCTAGGCTGACGAAAAAAAAGAGAAAGGATGCAAATAAACAAAATCAGAAACAAGAGCAGGTCATTACCATGGACCCTGAAGAAGTAAAAAAACCATAAAGATACTATGAACAACTATACACCAACAAGCTAGACAACTTAGATGAAATGGACAACTTCCTAGAAACATATAAACAAACTACACTGACTCCGGAAGAAATAGAAGATCTCAACAAACCAATCACAAGTAAAGAGATTCAATCAGTCATCACAAATCTTCCTACAAAGAAAATCTCAAGGCCATAAGGCTTCACAGGGGAATTTTGCCAAACATTCCAAAAAGAACTAACACCACTTCTGCTCAAACTTTTCCAAAATAATTTGAGGAAAAAGGAACACTACCTAACTCAGTTTACAAAGTTAACATCACTTTAATACAAAAGTGGGTAAAGATGCTATAAGAAAGAAAAACTACAGGGCAATTTCCCTGATGAATACAGATGCAGAAATTCTCAACAAAATACTAGCAAATCAAATTCAATGACTCTTTAAAAGAATTATACACCACAACCAAGTGGGGTTTATACCAGGGATGTAAGGGTGGTCCAACATAAGAAAATCAATTAATGTAATACAGTCATTAACAAATTGAAAGGGAAAAACCACATATTCATTTAGATTGATACTGAAAAAGCATTTGACAAAATTCACCATTCTTTTCTGCTAAAAACACTTCAAAATGTAGGAATCAAACGTAACTTCCTCAATACAATAAAGGGCATATATGAAAAACCCATAGCCAGCATTTTTCTCAATAGTGAGAGAATGAGAGCCTTCCCCCTAAGATTGAGAATGAGATAAGGATGCCCTTTGTCACACTATTATTCAACTACATGGCACATGACATCCAGGGGTGAAAGTCTCCCTGGCAATGTGGGATAGGACTCCCAGGGATGAGCCTGGCTCTGGCACGGTGGGATGCCTTCCTCACCAAAAGGGGGAAAAGAATTGTAACAAATGAGGTATCAGTGGCTGAGAGAGTTCAAATAGTTGAGAGGTTATTCTAGAGGCTGCTCTTATGCAAGCTTCAGCTATACATTGCTACTTATAATGGTTTGTCAACCCCCAACCAAAACCATTCCTGCCAACCCTAAAGAATACCTAGGGCTTTATCTGAGATTCTGCAATGTTTCCATCTCCCTATCCGGTATTATCAACAGCCCTTTACAACATAAAAAAGTTAGAATGAGTATAGCCCAAATACACCTAAAAATTGGGAGTAAGATCAAAGGAGAAAATGGAGTTATAACAGAGAAGATAGGGTTCAACGAATCAGTATTATTGCTGAATCATTATATTGATATTTCTTTTAGTCTCCAGCATCTTGGAGCAGCTAGAAGGAAAAACCTAAAATTGTGGACTTGTAACCATACCAAACTCTGAAATCTGTTCTACAACTAATTGTTGCAGTGTGCTTTGAAATTTTTTGCTTTTTTTTGTATCTCTGTTATTTTTCACAATTAAAAAAAAAAGATATCAACAAGAGATGAAAAAAGGCTGATGTCAACCAGGGTTCCTCTGTCACAGGAAGGCATCTGAAGGTCCTTTGCTTCCAAACTGTTGCTTTTAGGTTCTGTGTGTCTTAGCTTGCTTCAACAGGGGCACCTGTCTGAACTCTGTGTTATGTGGGTCTTCTCTTAGCGTCTCTGGGATTTCTCTGTCTCTCTGTGTACTTCACTTGGTTTCATCTCTCTGCTCTCTATATCTATCTATCTGTGATTTCTGTCTTTATTCTCTTCATAGAGGACTCCAGTAAAAGGATTAAGACCCAGCTTGAATTGGGTAGGTCACATCTCCATGGAAACAATCCAATCAAAAGATCCTACACACCTGTCTCTCTAAGCCAACTTGGCAGGTGAACTCACTGCCCTGCTCTCTACGTGAGACATGACTCCTCCAGGGGTATATCTCCCTGGGAACGTGGAATCTGACTCCCAGGGATGAGCTGGGACCTAGCATCATAGGAATATGAAAGCCTTCTTGACCAAAAGGAGGAAGACAGAAATGGGACAAAATAAAGTCTCTGTGGCTGAGTGATTTCAAACAGAGTTAAGAGGTTATAGCGGAGGTTATTCTTATGCATTATATAGATATTCCTTTTTAGTCTGTGGTATATTGGAGTGGATAGAGGGAAGTACTGGAAACTGTTCATCTGTGTCCCAGTAGCTTTGATTCTTGAAGAAGATAGTATAACTACATAGCTTTTACAATGTTACTGTGTGATTGTGAAAACCTTCTGTCTGATGCTTCTTTTATCCAGTATGGATAGATGAGTTAAAAAAAAAAAAGATAAAAAATAAATAAATAATAGGGGAAGATAAAGGGTAAAAATTGGGTAGATTGAAATACTGTGGGTCAATGAGAGGGAGGGCTAGGGGACATGGATGCATGAGTTCTTTTTTCTCCTTTTTTTCTTTTTCTGGAGTGATGCAAATGTTCCAAAAATGATCATAGTGAAGAATACAGAACTATGTAATGATATTGTGAGCCATTGATTGTATAATATGGTTGGACTGTACGTGTGTGGATATTTCTCAATTAAAAAATAAAAGATCCTACCCAACAACAGATCTGCCCCCACAAGAATGGATTAAAAGGACATGGCTTTTCTGGGGTTATGTAACAGCTCCAAACTAGCACACTTGGGTTGAATTTTGAGCAGGCAAATTCTCATTCACGTTAAGCAAAACTGGTTTAAAGGGTACACCTGCTGGGACAAAAATACTTGACATCAATTGACTAGAAATAAAGTGCCAGTTAATTCAGGCCTCAACAAGAGGTGCCTCCACAGTACAAAAAACACAAATCGGCCTCTCCCCTCCCTAAGGAAATAGCACCCTCAAGTGGGCATTAAAAACAATGTACTACTTTTGTTGGTAGCAACACATTGTTTTATTTTTCATTTAGTATTTGTGGGAGTCACATAAACAAACTGCAAACAGTTGAAACTCTAATAATCGTCATCTGATAACTCAATCCAGAAGGAATGGGTTTTTTTTTGTTTGTTTTTTTAACACTTTGAGCCTTATCATCACAGGAAATAAATTTAAATTTCATTGTCAGTGGGAATGCAAAATGGTTCAGCTAATTTAGGGAAAAAATTGGCAGTTTCTTATAAAGCTTAAAACACACTTACCATATAACCCATCAAAACCACTCCTAGGTATTCACCCAGTAATGAAAACATGTTCACACAAAAACATATTTGCAAATAGGCTATGTTTTATATCTATGTTAAATTTCTCGAACATGACAGCTGAACTTAAGGTAGTTACATATGTGTGTCTTCATTCTCAGGAAATAGACCTGAAAAGGTTAAGTGTTAGAGGAATATTATGTATACCACCTGCTCTTAAATGTTTAGAATATAGATAGGTAGATGATAGTGATAGATAATGATAGAGAATGATATAACAAATGTGACAAAATGATAATAGTGGTAAATCTGGGTATCTGGGTGGAGGGATATGTTGGAGTTCTATATATTGTTTCTGTATATTTTTGCAAGCATAAGATTGATATTATTTCAAAACAAAAAGTTGAAAATATATATACACACAAATATTATAGCAGCTCTTCTCATAATCATGAAAAACTGGAAACAATTTAAATGTCTTCAGCTAATGTATAGGAGGCTAAAAGGTTTAATTATTTTTTTATCCCCACAATTGATTTTTTTTCTTTTTTTGTGAAAAATAACATATATACACACTCAAAAAAAAAAGCAATAAATTTCAAAGCACCACAAACAGTTGTAGAACGTATCTCAGAGTTTGACGTGGTTACAATTCCACAATTTTAGGTTTTTACTTCTAGCTGCTCTAGGATACTGGAGATTAAAAGAGATATAAATTTAATGATTCAGCAATCATATTCATTTGTTAAATCCTATCTTTTCTGTATAACTCCACCATCACCTTTGGTCTTTCTATCCCTCTCTTTAGGGGTATTTGGTTATGGCCATTCTAACTTTTTCATATTGGAAGGGTCTGTCACTAGTATGGGGTAGGGAGATGGAACTATGTGATGTTCTGGAGAGGCTGGGCCCTTTAGGCTTCAGGACTTATCTGGTCCAGGGACCCATCTGGAAGTTGTAGGTTTCTGGAAAGTTACTCTAGTGCATGGAACCCTTGTAGAATCTTATATATTGCCCTAGGTGTTCTTTAGGATTGGCTGGAGTAGTCCTGGTTGGGGGTTGGCAGGTTATGATAGGGAGCAATGTCTACCTGAAGTTTGCATAAGAGCCACCTCCAAAGTAGCCCTCGACTCTATTTAAACTCTCTCTGCCTCTGATACTTTATTAGTTACACTTCTTCTCCCCCTTTTGGTCAGGATGGAATTGTTGATCCTACAGTGCTAGGGCCGGATTCATCCCTGGCAGTAAGTTTTTTCAAGCACAAAATATATTGCATTCAGATAAAATTTTGTTGTGGTAATAGATTGAAAACCTTAATCCCCATGATAAGCCACAAAGAAAATATCAGAGAATATGCAAGTTCACAAAGAAGAAATTAGAGTACATGTTGCCAGGGAGGTGAGGAGCGTGAATGGGTGAATGGAGAGTTAATGCATAATGGGGATAAGGTTTCTGTTTGGGGAGATGGGAAAGTTTTAGTATTAGAAAGTGGTGAAGGGCGGCACAAGGGTGGCTCAGTGGCAGAATTCTCGCCTGCCAGGCCAGGAAACTAGGTCCGATTCCTGGAGCCTGCCCATGCCAAAAAAAGAAAAAAGTAAATAGAAGGTAATGAGGGCACTGCAACATTGTGAGTGTGGCTAATCCCACTGAATGGTATGCTTGAGGGGACTGAGATGTTAAAGTTTATGGTGTATATATGTTCCCACAATTAAAAAATAGGAAAGAGAGAGCAGCTAAAGAGGCAATAACAATTGAATGCAATATATGATCCTGAATGGGATCTAGCAATGGAGGAAAAAGGCTCAAAGGGACATCATTGGGACATATGAAAAAACTGAAATATAGACTGTAAGCTCTATATCAAGTTAAATTTCTTGAACTTGATAACTGCACATAAGGTGGATAATTAAGTGAATATGCTTATTCTTAGGAAAAGTACATGGTAGTATTAAATGTTCAAGGGAACATGATGTTTACAATCTACATTCCAATGTTTAGAAAATTGTTTGATGCTAGATAATATTTCAGTTTGCTAATGCTACCAGAATGCAATATACCAGAAATGGATTGGCTTTTACAAAGGAGATTAGGTTACAAATTTACAGCTCTAAAGCTGTGAAAATGTCCAAATTAAGGCATCAACAAGAGGATATCCTTTTGGAGGAAAGGTTGCTGGCATCTGGGTTTTCTCTGTTACCTGGCAAGGCACATGGCGACTTGTGCTGGTCCCTTTCTCCTGGGCTCTGGTTTCAATGGCTCTCTTTCTCTCCTCCAGAGGCTTTTCTCTGGATTTCATCTCTTAGCGTCTCTCTCAGCTCTCTCCAGGTTTGGCTCTTTCAGTTCTGTAGGTCCTTGCATAGCATCTCCCTGGACATTTTTATCTCCAAGCCTCTGTCATCTCTTCATTCTCTGTATTGGCAATGAGCTCTCTATGTTTTCTGTCTTGTATTCTCTCCATAGACGACTCAGGTAAGTGGATTAAGTTGTCACATTGAATTGGGTGAGTCACATTTCCATGGAAACAACCTAATCAAAAGGTCCCTCCCACAATAGGTCTGCCCCTACAGGGATGGATTAAAAGAACATAGACTTTTGGGGGTTACATAACAGTTTTAAACCAGCACAGACAGATAGATACAATGATATGGTAAATGTGGCCAAATATTAAAATTGTGGATCGGTGGATTTGGGTTTCTGGGCTGATAGGGATATGATGATATTCTCTGTATGGGGTTTGCATTATTCTTGTAACTATCTTGTAAGTTTGAACATATTTCAAAATAAAAAGTTAAAAAAAATGGCTCATTTTAAAACCTTATCTCTTTCTTTGAAGAAATTTTAATGTCAGCTATTAAATTATTTTAGCTTCTTTTTTATTGTGAAAAAGAACATGTATACAAAAAAATTTCCAAGTACATTTTAACAAGTAATTATAGAACAGATTTTAAAACTTGGTGGATTACAGTTCCACCAAATTTTGCTTTTTCTTCTAGCTGCTCCAAGACACTGGAGACCAAAATAAATATCAATATTATGATTCAGAAGTCATACTCATTTGTTAAATCCTGTCTTCTCTGTTATAATCCCCTTTCTCTCTCTTTTTTTTTTTTTGGTGAAAAATAGCATCTATATATATAAAAAAAAGCAACAAATTTCAAAGTACATCACCACAATTAGTTGTAGAATAGATTTGAGAGTTTGGTATGGGTTACAATTCTACAATTTTAGGTTTTATTTCTAGCTGCTCTAAAACAAATATCAATATAATGATTCAGCAGTCAAACTAATTTGTTAAATCCGACCATCTTTGTTTAACTCCACCATCACCTTTGATCTTTCTCCCACTCTTTAGTGGTATTTGGGCTATGCCCATTCTAACTTTTTCATGTTGGAAGGGGCTGTTGATATTATGGGATAGAGAGATGGAACTAGTTGATGTTCTGGAGAGGCTGGTCCCTCTGCATTACAGGACTTATCTGGTCCAGGGACCCACCTGGAGGTTGTCAGTTTCTAGGAAGTTACTCTAGTGCATGGAACCTTCGTAGTCTTATAAACACCCTAGGTGTTCTTTAAGATTGGCAGGAATGGTTTTGGTTGGAGTTCGGCAAGCTATGATAGGTAGCGATGTCTAACTGAAACATGCCTAAGAGTGACCTCCAGAGTAGCCTCTTGACTCAATTTGAGCTCTCTCAGCTGCTGATACCTTATTTGTTACACTTCTTTTCCCCTTTTGGCCAGGATGGTATTGTTGATCCCACAGAGCCAAGGCCAGACTCATCCCTGGGAGTCATCTCCCACACCACTAGGGAGACTTTCATCCCTGGATGTCATGTCCCAAGTTGGGGGGCGGGGGGGGGGCGGACAATGATTTCACTTGCAGAGTAGGGCTTAGAGAGAGTGAGGTCACATTTGAGTAACAAAAGAGGTCTTCCAGATGTGGCTCTTAGGCATACCTATAGGTAGGCTAAGCTTCTCTGCTACATACATAAGCTTCACAAGAGCAAGCCTCAAGATCAAGGGCTTGGCCTATTGATTTGGGTGTTCCTAATGTTTGACACAGTATCCGGGGTTTCCCTGGTGGTAAAGTTTAATAGCTCCATATTTTTTCTCCCATTCCTCAAGGGGCTTTGCCAATACTTTTTGATTATCTGCTTAATATACTCTGGGATGTATCCAGGCATTACATTAAGCCATACAGGATTCAAGGCTCTCATTCTTATTCTGGGCTCCCTGTGTGTGGATCGTTTAAATGAGCTATCTGAGCTAGATTATGTGCTACTGAAAATTTAGGTTCTGAACAAAATAAACCTTTCTTCGTTTGGTCTCAAAGAGCAGGTGAAGTTCTAAAATATAGGCAATTTCTTCCTTACCCCTGTATTTTGAATTACCTTAATCACAACCTGATCAGCTTTGTTCTTATCTCTAAAAACCAGGTTATACATATATAAAACAGCCCCTCAACGTCCAGAAATAACAATTACCACTCCAGACTAACTGCTATGAAAGCTAATAATCTAGGCCCCAGTTTTCTTATAACTATTTTCTAAATGAGACCATACAATATTTGCTCTTTTGTTTCTTGTTGTGGCCATGTCTTGAACATACAATCTGCAACCGAATCTCTTGAAAATACTGATGTTAAATATTTTTAAACATTTTATTGTGAAATATAACATATATACAAAAAAGCAATACATTTCAAAGTATACTGTAACAAGTAGTTATTTAACAGATTTCAGGGTTTGGTATGGGTTACTGTCCTACAATTTTAGGTTTTTCCTTCTAGCTGCTCCAAGACACCGGAGACTAAAAGGAATATTAATATAATGATTCCACAGTCATACTCATTTGTTAAATCCTATCCTCTATTGTAACTCCTTGTGTTAGTTTGTTAGCTGCCAGAATGCGATATACCAGAACTGGAACAGCTTTTACCAAAGGGGAATTTAATAAGTTACAAGTCTACAGTTCTAAGGAAGAGAATGTGTCCAAATTAAGGCACCAACAAGAGATTACCTTCACTCGAGAAAGGCTGATACTGTTCAGAACAGCTCTGTCAGCTGGGAAGTCACATGGCTGGCGTTTGCTGGTCCCTAGCTCCTGAGCTTTGTTGTTTTCAACCTCTGTTCTTGTGGGGGCTCCTCACTTTGCTTCTCCAGGGCTGGCTCTCATCTCTTGACCACCCTTGGCTCTCTTTAGGTCCTGGCTTGCTTAACATCTCATGGCATTTCCATATCCATGTTTTCTGCCTGTCAGCTCTGCTCTGAAGTTTCTCTCTGCTCTGTCATTTCTGACTCTTTCCGAAATGTTTCCTCTTTTAAAGGATTCCAGTACCCTAATTAAGACTCACCTGGAATGAGCGGGGTCACATCTCCATTTAATCAAAAGTCATGCCCACAATTGGGCGTGACACATCTCTGTGGAGATATTCTAATCAAAAGTTTCCAACATACCGGATTAAATGAAACAGCTGCCCCAACAAGATTGAATCAAGATTAAAATATGGCTTTTCTGGGGGAACATAATATTTTCAAACCAGCACACTCCTCCTCTTTTGCTCCTTCTCCCAATCTTTAGGGGTATTTGGGCTATGCCCATTCTAACTTTTTCATGTTGGAAAGTGGTGTCAATAGTATGGGGTCAGGGGATGGAACTAGTTGATGTTCTTGGAGAGGCTGGCCCCTCTGAGTTTCAGGACTTATCTGGCCTAGGATCCCAATTACAGGTTGTAGGTTTCTGGAAAGTAATCTTAGTATGTTCAAAGAACATTTTAACAATTAGTTATAGGACAGATTTCAAAGTTTGGTATAGGTTACAGTTTCACAATTTTAAGTTTTCCATCTAACTGCTCCAAGACACTGGAGACAAAAAAGAAATGTTAATATAATGATTAATATTAGCAGTAGTCATACTAAAATAAATCATGTTCTAATAAAATACATATTTAATGGGAATAAAGATTAAATTCTATTAGAAATAATGAAGTTCATTTTACTTCAATAAACAATTCAAGTTTTACCCCTGGTAAAGTGTGGTAATAGTATACAAAATAAGTAAGATTATTATTTTAAAATTTAGTATCTCCATCCTAAATATAAGGAAAGTAATACAACTTTTACAAACTTCTTTCAAATGCTTATAAACCGTTTGTGTTGGGCTTCTATTCTTGTCCCACAGTCACCTTGAAACTGAGCATTGACAAAGCAAATTCAATCCTAAAAGGGTCACTAATTAATGTGAATTTTACCTCAGGTTTCACAGAGAGGGTTTCATTGTCTCCAAATTGTCCCTAAGATGTCTTGTTATCTAGCCAAGTCTCCCCTCTCTATCCTCTCTCCTCCCCTTATATCTTCCATAACTCCTTTTTTTTTTTTGTCCAAAGCAGTTTAAGTTGTCTACCTCAGTTTACATACCACACTGAGAGAGCAAAAATAGCAAGACAGCAATTCTTATTTCATACACACATACACACACAAACACACACACACACAACTTTATATAAAGTTAAACCAACTGGGTGGTTGAGAGTAGTACAAATATGTGAGTTAGAGTGAATGTAAAGTCACCCTATGGAAAAAAAGAATTTCTGCATTTAAAAAAATCCAATAGCTACTTTAAAGGCTCACATAAAATTAAAACATAGGATAAAACTAGAAATGAGGCGCGGAGTGGAGATTGAATTCAGGTAAATAAGCCCTTGTTGTTATCTTAACTTTTTAGATCAAGAAACCCAGGTTATGAGGAAATATGATTTCCAGGGACAGCTTGGACATTAAACCTTCATTGTCAACGTTTCTTGAACATTTTCTTTCTCTCTCTGCTAGATTGTCTCGCCGAGCAGAGGCACTTAAAACGCGGAGAAACCCTTTTGCCCAGGGGTGACGACACAAGTTTTTTACGTAATTTTTGGCCCACATGAGCCTCCGGACTGGACTACATTTCCCAGCAGGCCGTGCTCACAACTACTGGAGCCCATAAGAGGTCCCGCGCCGTTGGCAGCAGCGCAGTCGTGGAGAGAGCGACTGACGGGCGGGCGTTTCGCGGTTTGAATGGCTCTGGGTCCTGGCCCTCGACTATCCTGAGGACCGGCCGCCCTGGGGTGCGCTATGCCGTCTGGAGGCGACCAGTCGCCGCCGCCCCCGCCTCCCCCGCCGGCGGCCGCGGCCTCAGAGGAGGAGGAGGAGGACGACGACGGCGAGGCGGAGGAAGTCGCGCAGCCGGCCCGGTCGCCGGCCACTCAGACCCAGCGGCGGTTCGATGAGCTGTGCAGCCGCTTGAACATGGACGAGGCGGCGCGGGCCGAGGCCTGGGACAGCTACCGGAACATGAGCGAGAGCTACACGCTGGAGGTTCGTCTGTGGGAGGAGGCGAGGGGCTCTCGGGGCCTAGTGGGTTGTGTCCCTCTCCGGAGATGGGGCCCCGCCTTCTCACCCCGGACGGGGCGACCCGCAGGGACCCGTGGAGAGGCCCCGGGCGCCCAGCCTGGAGAGGGATGGAAATCCTTTCTGCCCACTGTAGTCTTGGAAATTAGGCTTTTAAAAGTCTCTTAGCGGCTCTGAGGGTGAACCTGGTCTTGCTGCTCTTTCCTCTCGGCTCAGAATGGGAAACACATCTTGTCCTGAAGTAACACGGCGAGGCTGAGGTTGTACTGCAGTCACCATTACAGAAATGGGCCTGTGTGGTCGTTTTTGCAGCCCTGAGTACCCGATTGGCAGAATGAACATGTGTGGTTGTGAACACTGTACTGAGAAGGGAAGGAAGGGGATTTGCCCAGGTTCGCTCAGCGTTTGATCCGATTTTAGCGCCTTAGGTCTCTAGGCTTCTCCTCCACCTCTTTTCCTGTTGTACCAAATTGCTTTCGTTGAGGCATCGAATCGTTTGAATTAACGTGTTGTTAAATTTCGTGCCGTGCTTATGTACGGTAGTAAGACTAATCTTCCTTAGGTCGAGTGAAATGAACTTTCTGCCTACCCGGATATAGAAGCGCGCCCCCACGAATCACTAGTGAGTCAGGGCTGCGACTACTCTGAGGATCTTTTTGGTCACCTCAGACATTGCACAGGACATGTCATGACCCAGGCATGTCATGTCTCTTTCTTCGTATGGGTCGCACAGATGAGAAAAATGGTCATTTAGCCAGTGATCGTCAACTGACCAGGCGTCTCCCCTTTTGGGGCCGAATGGAAAGTGATACGGAAGTCCGGGTGGTTTATCAGCTGTTTCACTGCCCGTGTGTCTGACGTTTACACATGAGGCCGTTTTGTGGAAAGAGTAGGGCAAATAGGCCCAGGGTGTGAAGATCTACGTATTATTTAACTCTGTTGTGTTTTTGCCTAAAGTGTTATTGCTGACAAAGGTTATTTTTAAAAAAATTTTTATTGCATTAATAGAATTTTATTTCATCTACTACCCCCTCTTCCCCTTTGTTATATCTACCGAAAAAAAAAAAGATAGAGTAATATACTTTGGAATTTGACAGACCTAGATGACTTTAGACAAAACTGCTACAAAATTCAAATTTGTGATAAATAAACGGTAGTTATTTTTACCTACCTCACAGAACTTTTCTGAAGGTTAAATAAGGTAATGTGTGTTCCTGGTACATAGTAGGCACTCATATGGACAGTGCTTTAGATCTTACAGAGTTCTTTCATGTACTCAATGATATGGCTGGAAAGACCGTGCTTTTCTTTATCTCTCAGTGCTTTCTGTCCTGTGGTCTGGCAAAGAGGACTCCTTTTTTTTTTTTTAATTTGATCAGGGCCTAAGGACCTCCAAGAAGCTCTTATTTTACCCTCAGGATAATCCTTCAAATTAGGTACAGCAAGCATTCTCACCATGCTGTAGAACTATTCCAGTATATAAAGGTTAAGTTTTATGAAAGCCAGCATTATGTAAGTGCATAGCAGATAGGAGGTAAATTATTTTTGAAAACACATTCGATTACTTGAGTTTTTGAAAAGACTCCAGTTTCAGTTTCTTAGCTCAGTTTACCCAGTTAATGCATGAAACTCCATCCATTTATCAAATATTTCTTTGTTTTGTGGACACTGTTTTAGGTACTGAGGATAAAGCAATGAAGAAAACCGGTAAAAATTCCTACTTTTGTGGAGATTATATTTAGATATGATGTGAGATAACATGGAATGTCAGTCTCATGGAGTGTACAAAGGAAAATAAAGCTCACATGATATTTAATACAGAATGCTGGTTATAGAGTTGTACTTTTTGATTGCTTGTATTTTCTGAGCTTTATGATTAACTCATTTAATTCTCATTATCCTTAGATAAGAAAACTGAACCTAAGTAATTTTCCCAAGGTGTTGTAGATGTATGGCAGAACCAGAATTCAAACCCAGATCTACTTGACCCCATAGGTGTATGGCCATGAGTTGTTAATTTTGAGAATGACGCCTTTTTTTGGTGGAGGAGGGGAGTTGTGGGCATCAGGGGCTTTTCAACAAATATTTTTTAGGACCAAAGGGAAACCAGGTACGGAGCCTGCTTTTAACTTGTCTGTAGCCTAGTAGACCTACATTAATTAAGAAATAGGTCCTCAGTCTACTTTGTTCTTTAAGCACTATAAAATTATAATATGTAAGACTAATTTTGTTTCTTCTTTTTGGGAATGATATAGCTGTAAATTCCCTAGAACCATTAAAAATCATCTACTGCAAACCTTTCATTTAAAACACAGGATAATGCTGTGACTTAATTTTATATTAATATGATATGTAGATGTAAGAGAGAGAAGTTCAGTTGTAAATTAAATTTTATTTTAACTTTTTGTTTTGAAATATTTTAAACTTGAAGGACAGTAACAAAATAATACAAACCTCATACAAAGAACTCCACCATACCTCATCCCTCTCCCCCAATACCCAGATCCACCAGTTTAAACTTTTTTTTTGCCATACTTGTTATATCATTCTGTCTATCCATCAATGTATTATCTGTCCATTCATTTTCTGAACACTTGAGTGTGGGGTATATGCATCTTGCTCCTTAAATACTTAATACTTTCATGTACATTTTTTAAGAACAAGGGCATTCACTCACATAACCACTTAAAGTACAATTATCAACTTCAAGAAATTTATCAGTGATATAAGCTTACAGTCTATACTCTAATTTTTTGGTATGTGCCAATAATATCTCTTGGAGTCTTTTCTCTTCCTTGCTAGATCCCATCCAGGATCATGTATTACATGATATTTTGTTTCTTCCCTTCCTCCTTTCCTGTATACAACATAAGCTTTCCCATCTCAACCACTCCTAAGCATACCTTCAGTGGGATTCATTACATTCACAGTGTTGCAGTGCCCTTACCAACTTCCATTACTAAAACTTTCCCATATCCCCAAACAGAAACCTTTTTCCCATTATTCCTCAACTTCCCATTTACCCTGCCCCCCCCCCGTGGCAACCTGTACTCTAATTTCTGTCCCTTTGAGCTTACATATTTTCTGATACTTTACTTGTAGCTACCATGGGACTTAAATTTCACATATTAACTCTTTAAGATTCTTGTTTGTTTTGGTATCAATTTAACTTCAATAGTATATACAAATTATGGTCCTGTACCCCTCTATCATCCCAACTTTATGTAGTTCTTTTAACACAAATTATATATTTATATATTATGAGTCCACTGATTCATCATTACATTTTATACATTAGTCTTTTAGATCCTGTAGGAAGTAAAAAGTGGAATAACAAACCAAAAAATACAATAGTACTGGCATTTATATTTACCCAGGTTGTTACCCTGATATATTTATTTCTTCATGGACCTTGGATCTGCTGTCTAGTGTCCTTTCTTTTCAACCTGCAGAACTCACTAGCATTTCTTGTAGGGCTTGTCAAGGGTTTCTCAACTCCCTCAGCTTTGGTTTATCTGAGAACTTCTTAATTCTGCCATATTTTTGAAAGAGAGCTTTGCTGAATGTAGAATTCTTGGTTGGGAATTATTTTTTACTGTCAGCACTTTAAATAAATATATCATCCCACTGCTTTCTTCCCTCCGAGGCTTCTCATGAGAAATCAGCACTTGATCTTATTGAATCTCTCTTATATATGACAGTTTGATTCTCTTTTGTGGTTTCCAGAATTCTCTTTATCTTTAATACTTGACAGTTTGATTATCATCTGCTCCAGTATGGGTCTACTTGGGTTTATCTTGTTTGGAGTTTGTTGAGTGCCTTGGATGTGTATGTATTTTATCTTTGACTATATTTGGAAAGTTATCAGCCATTATTTCTTTGAATATTCTCTTTGTCCCTTTCTCTCCTTCTCCTTCTGGAATTCCCACAATGCATATTTTAAACGGCAGTTTTATTGGTATATATTCACATACCATACAATCCTTCCAAAGTGTACAATCAGTGTTTTTTAGTATAATCACAGAGTTGGAAATTCATCATCACTGTCAATTTCAGAACATTTTTGTTAACACCAAAAAAGAAAGACTCCCATATTCCTTAGCAATCACTTCTTAATCCCTCTATCCTTCCCCAGCCCTACGTAACCACTAATCTACTTCTGTCTCTATAATTTATTTATATTTATATTTTATGTAAATGGAATCTTATAATATGTAGTACTCTGTGTCTGGTTTCTTTCACTTAGCATAATTTTTAAAATATTGTTATTTTTAATTAGAGAGGTTGTAAGTTTACAGAAAAGACATGTAAAAAAATACAGTGTTCCCGTTTAACCCCTTGTTGTTGACCCTTTCCATTAGTGTGGTACCTTGCTACAATTGATGAAAGAATATTAAAATATTACTGTTAACTATAGTCCATAATTAGGTATATTTTTTCCTGAATACCACCCCATTATTAAACCCTTATAATAGTGTTGTGCATTACATTCACCAACATAATACAGCAGTCTTAATTGTGTTGACAATAATATGCTACTATCATCACTATTTCCAAACATTTCCAATCAACCTAAATAGAAATTCTGCACAAATTAGACATCAGCTCATCTTTCTCTACCCATTTTACCCCCTGATAACCTGTATTCTAGATTCTAACTCTATGAATTTGCTTATTATATTTACTTCATATCAGTGAGATCATAAATATTTATCATTTTCTCTCTGACTTATGCCACGCAACATAATGTGCTCAGGGTTCATTCATATTGTTACATACATCAGAACTTCATTCCTTCTTATAGCTGAATAATATTCCATTGTATATTTATCCATTCATCATTTGGTGGCGCTTAGGTTGTTTCCATCTTTTGGCAATTGTGAATAATATCGCTATGAATGTTGATGTGCAAACGTCTATTCAGGTCACTTGTTTTCAGTTCTACTAGATATATGGCAGTTCTGTACTTTGTGTCCTGAAGAACCACCAAACTGTCTTCCACAGTGGCTCACCATTACATTTCTACCAGCAGTGAATCAGTGTTTCTATTTCCCCACATCCTCTTCAACCATAGTAGTTTCTGTTTTTTTAACAATAGCTATTCTAGTAGGTGTGAAAGGATATTTCATTGTGATTTTTTTGTGTATGTGTGTGTATGTGCTGTATGGTGGGGGTCACATTTCATCTTTTCTCATGTTGAGTATCCCATTATTGCAGCACCATTTGTTGAATTTTTGTTTGTTTTTCTTTCTTTTGTTTGCTTGTTTGTTTTGTTTGTTTGTTTGTTTTTTAGGGGGGAAGTGCATGGGTCAGGAATCAAACCCAGGTCTCCCACATGGCAGGCGAGAGTTCTTGCATCCCTCTCATTGTGATTTTGATTTACATTCCCCTAGTAGCTAGTGATGTTGAGCATCTTTTCATGTGCGTTTTAGCCATTTGTATTTGGAAAAATGTCTATTTGTGTCTTTTGCCCATTTTTAAGTTGGGTTGTTGGTCTTTTTATTGTTGAGTTGTAGGATTTCTTTATATATTCTGGATTATTAAACCCTTGTCAGATACGTGGTTTCCTAATATTGTCTTCTATTGAATAGGTTGCCTTTTCACTTTCTTGACAGAGTCCTTTGAAGCACAAAAGTATTTAATTTTGAGGAGGTCCCGTTTATCTATTTCTTCTTTCGTTGTTTGTGCTTTGGGTGTAAAGTCTAAGAAACCACCACAATGCGTAATTGTTAATGCTTGATGATGTCCTATGTGTTTGTCGGGTTCTTTTCTCTTTTCTTTCTTCTTTCTTCTTTCTGCTCTTCGGACTGGATGATTATAAACTGTATTTATTTTGGAAACTTGTACATCAAGAATGTTGTGAAGCCATTTTCCAGAGATGTATTTAATACCCATATCTTTGTGTGTGTGTGTGTGTGTGTGTGTGTGTGTTTAAATAGAAAGCCTATGACCTAATAATTAAAATTAGGCTTTTGAGCTAGTCTGTGTGGTAAACATTTTCATTTAGACCAGCATTAGATACCATGAAACTAAAGAATATCATTGGCCTTGATAGGAGGAAAGAGTTGAGTCAGCTCTTGAAAATAAAATATTATGAAGATGATCTTTTAGAATTTATGTCCTCAAAAGTATTTTTCTTAATGAGTTCCAGTAATGGGTCCACAAGAGTCCATGTGGTTATAAAAATAAGTTTCATGTATCCATGTCCATGCATATGTTTTTATTAAGTATAAATTTAGTGGCTTAATGTACATTAAACTTTAATTTTACATGTAATTCTTTTACTTTATGGATTTTGAGTAAGATATAGCTCTTGCTCAAAACCCATATATACACACACACACACACACACTCAAGCACACATCTATACAAAAATACATGCAACAGTATTGTTCCAGTTTTTATAGCTTACAAAATCACCCTGCAATTCAGTAGCATAAATTAATTTATTAGGCTCATAGATTCTGTGAGTCAGAATTCAAACAGGGCCCAATGGAGATGCCATGTTTCTGCTTCACAATATCTGGTGCCCACTAGGAAGACTTGCAAGCTAAGAACTTGCACATCTGAGGCTCCTTAGGCTTCTCTGTCTGAATGTAAGTGGCCTCTTCATGTGGTCTCTCCAGCATAGTGATTCCGGGTCATCAGACTTCTTACATGTAAGTTCAGGACTTCCAAGTCACGTGTCCTGAGAGCGAGTGAGCCAGGTGGAATATGTATTGCTTTTTATTATCTTGGAAGCTATATAGTATCAATTCTTTTTTTTTAATGCAATTTTATTGAGATATATTTTCAAATACTATATAATCATTGAAATTTTATAGTCATTGGTTCACAGTACCATAATATAGCTGTGCTTCTGTCATAATCGATTTTTGAACTTTTTCATTTCCCAAAAAAATTAAAATAATAAAAGTAAAAAAGAACACCCAAAACATCCCATAGTCCCCCTCCCCCATTATTTATTTATTTATTTTTTCCTTACTCATCTGTCCACACGCTGGATGAAGGGGGTGTCAGCCACAAGGTTTTCACATTTAAAGTCATACCTTAAAAGCTCTGTAAATACTCAATCATCTTCAAGAATCAAGGCTACTGGATTATAGTTCAACAGTATTAGATTTCCCTCTAAGTACTCCAGTACCCCCAAACTGAAGAGGGATATCTGTATACTGCATAAGAATAACCTCCAGAATGACCTCATGAGATTTCTTTTAGAAATCTCTTAGCCACTGAAATTTTATTTGGCTTCATTTCTTCCCCCCCTTTTAGTCAAGAAGGCTTTCTCAATCCCTGGGGTTCATTTTCCATGTTGGCCAGGGAGATTTACACCCATGGTGGTCATGTCCCACATAGTGGGGAGACAGTGAGCTCACCTGTGGGGTTGGCTTAGGGAGAGAGGCCACATCTGGGCAACAGAAGAGGTTCTCTGGAGGTGACTCTTAGGCATAATCATATGTAGGCTTAGCGTCTCCTTTGCAGGAATAAGTTTAATCAGGGCAAGCCGCAAGATCAAGGGTCTGGCCCAACAACTTGGCAGCCCCCAGTGCTTGTGAGAATACAAGTCTTTCCTAGAGGGGAAGTTTAATATTTCCACCTTTTTCCCCAGTCCTTCAAGGAGACTTTGCAAATACTTTTTAATCTTCTGCCCCGATTACTCTGGAATGTGTCCGGGCATCAAATCAACCTGTACAAACCAACAAGATCTCACTCCCTATTTAAGGTTCCATGAAATTGTGGTGTTCAAATAAGCTGACTATACGTTAAATTAGATAGTATGAAAAAAATGTAGATAGTATGTTACTGAAAATATAAATTTTGTACCAAATAAACATCTCTTCTTTTGGTTTCACACAGAAGATAAAGTTTTAAAATATGGTCAATATCATCTTTTACCCTTTAGTCTGATTTACCTTAGTATTATCCAGATTAACGTCATTCATTTCTCTAATTGATGTTTGATCATGTTTTCAGTGTTTTTAATAGTGCTGTATGGGGGCATGCTAACTTTCATAGCTGCAGAACTCTAGCTCTGACACTATACTTTTAAACTGGTAAAGACATTTTAAAAAGTTTATTCAGTTCAGGGTGAGGGAATATAGACCCCTGCCTTTCAATGGAGGAATGTCAATATCATATTATAACAAGAGCATATGGGATAGGGTCATCACTGGAAAATATCGTTTCCCATAAGTATCAAAAACATTTCCAATTTAAATATAATAATTCTTTTATATTGAAATATATATATAGCTTGTTCGCTAAAGTACAATTTTCTTTTGTTTTACAGGGAAATGATCTTCATTGGTTAGCATGTGCTTTATATGTGGCTTGCAGAAAATCTGTTCCAACTGTAAGCAAAGGGACAGTTGAAGGAAACTATGTATCTTTAACGAGAATCCTGCGGTGTTCAGAGCAGAGGTACCTATGTTAAAGTTTGAAGAATGGAGTGACTATATGAAAAGCTCATAAATCATAGATATAGTAACAGTTCTCTCTGTTCAGCATTTTCTGAGCATTTGTACCTGCGTAATACTGAACTTAAAAGCTAGATATTGTTTTTCCCTGACCATAGCTAAGTTAGTATCCATTATATTTTAGGTTTTGATGAAAAAAATATAAATTTCAGTGTATTAGGTTCTTGTATGAGTGTGTGACTATTAAAGGTTGTGTCTGATCATTGTGATAAGATCAGCACAATTCTAAATGGACACTGAAAAATTTAAGGGACAATCTAGGTTGAAACAATAAATAAAATACTGATTTATAGTATACTTCGAACTGTATGCATAGGACTTACATTGAACATGTAAATATTTCTTGATTTGCTGTTTGGAGGATATTCAACACTAATAAAATCAATTATAAAGGTCAAATAATGTTTAAAAGAAGAGCTAGAAATTGCTTTTTCAACCTGTAATATAATTGAGTTGTGTACATTTATTATTTATGCCTTCTGAGAGAATTTTCTTCCATGGCTAATTAAAAGATTAATGGAAAATAATATTTCCCATTTTGGTGGAAAACATCACTGCCAAAATATGGAACTAATGGTTTAAAAATCACTTAAAATTAAAATAACTAACAAGAAATATAATATATTTTTTAAAGTTTATTGTGGTAAAAATATATACATATAACATAGAACTTGCCATTTTAACCACTTAGGTGTACAATTCAGTGACATTAATTACAGTCACAGTGTTATGCTCCCATCACCAGTATCCATTAGCAAAGCTTTTTCATCAATCCCAAACAGAAACCATCAAACAATAACTTCCTACTCCCTTTTCCCCCAAGGCCCTAGATCCTTTAATCAACTTTCTGTATATGTGAATTTTTCTGTTCTAGATATTTCATATAAATGGAATCAAACAATATTTTTCTTTTAGCATCTGGCTTATGTCACTTAACATATTTTCACAGCTCATGTTGTAGCACATATTAGAACTTCATTCCTTTTTATGACTGAATAATATTCCACTGTATGGATATACCACATTTTGTTTATCCCTTTATCTTTTGATGGTTGATTACATTGTTTTCACTTTTTGGCTATTGTGACTAACGCTGCTCTGAACATTCACATTGTATTATCTAAGTTCCTGTTTCCAATTTTTGGTGGTATATACTTAGGAATGAAATTCCCAGGCCATATGTTTCTGTGTAGCTCTGTGTTTGAATTTTTGAGGTATGGCCAAACTATTTTCAACTGTGTCTGCACCATTTTGCATTCCTTCCAACAATGCATGAGAGTTCCAATTTCTCCACATTTTTGCCAACATTTGTTATTTTCCTTCTTAATAATAGCCATCCTGGTGGGTAAGAAATGTTATATTTTAACTGAAGTCTTTAACCTTGAACTCCGTCTGAGTTATATTTAGGCTGATGAAGAAGAGACAATAAATCTGCACTAGTAGATTTAAGTAAGGTGCAAAAATATAATCATTATGAAGAAGAAAAATGAAGGCAGAAAGCTCCAATTAAATGTCAAATCAGGAACTTTAGAAGCAGAAGTCAAATTATGCTATTATCATAATAAACTATTGTAACTTAAATTTATCCAACATTTTAATTTAAGCCACAGTTTTAAATCCCTTTCGAAACCTCAATTTTTATCTTTAGTTTTTTATCTATAAGTTCAGATTATTTACTTTTCTGTCATAACGGACTAAATGGATTAAAAACAGAGCATGTTGGGAAAAGAAATTTACCATTCATATTACTAACAAAGGATTATATCTAGAATTATCTGAAGAACTTCTAATATATGGTTATGTAATAGACAAACACCCACTAAAATAATGGGTAAAGAATATGACTTTACAAAATTCAAAACTCATAAAGCTAATATATAGGAAAAGATGCTCAATCTCAGTAAATCTAGAAGTTCAAAGTAAAATGAAGAAGATAGTATTTCATTCTTATGAGATTGGAGAAATTTGAAGTCTGAAAATACTAACTTTGGTCATTATGTAGGGAAACAGGATGTACATTGGTGAGAGTGTATATAGACACAGCCACTTTGGTGGAAAATTTGATGGTATCTAGTAAAGTTGAAGATGCTGATTCTCTGACTCAGCAGTTCTACTAATTGGGATAGTCTCTAAAGAAATTCTTGCACATGTATACAAGGATATGTTCATTACAGCATGTTTTTGTTACCATGGACATTTATAAGCAATCTAATTTTCCATTGTCCGGGGAATGGATATAAAAATCACAGTGTGTTCATATGAAGGAATGTTTTTAGCAATTAAAATGTATCAACATTAATGAATCTCAGACACATGAGTTAAAAAGCTAGTTGCAGGATGAAAACAAAAGATAACATTTATATAAAATTTTAAAACCCAAAAGATACTACTTATTGTTTATGAATACATATATATGTGGTAAGTGTAAAATCATGAATGGGAAGGATTCACACTGACTTTAGAATGATTATCTTTTGGGACAGGGTGGGGAATGAAATTAGGGAGAAGGACAAATGGGAATTGTGGTTGTTTCTGTAGTGTTTCTTATTTTTTAAAATTTGAAGCAAATATAGCAACATTAATTCAATATATTAATATTAGTTAAGTCTAAATGTTGGTGGCATTACTCTTGTTATCTGTGTATTTTATATTTTAAACTATTCCTTAATTTAAGAAACTTTGGGTACTCTCAGAAAAAAAAGTAGATTAAGAGGTTCTAATATCAAAGGTATGATTATGATTTTGTCACTGTCTAAAAGTACTATAATTTATTGAGATAATTTTATTTTACCTTTATTCTTGTGTATTTTACTTTTATGTTAATTAAAATATTTCTTTTTTATCTTTAATATCAGCTTAATTGAGTTTTTTAACAAAATGAAGAAGTGGGAAGACATGGCAAATCTACCCTCACATTTTAGAGAACGTACTGAGAGATTAGAAAGAAACTTCACTGTTTCTGCTGTGATTTTTAAAAAGTATGAGCCCATTTTCCAGGATATTTTTAAATATCCTCAAGAGGAGCAGCCCCGTCAACAAAGAGGAAGAAAACAGCGGTATGTGTTTTACTTGTTAGTTGGGAATACACATTTGTCTTTCCTACATTTTTTTTATATCTTTTTTTTCTTTATTAGAGAAGATGTGTGTTTTCAGAACAATCATACATAAAATACGAGATTCCAATATACCTATATGCATACTCACAAGCAACACCTTGCTTTGGTGTGGAATATTCGTTAAAATTGATGATAGCATATTTTTATAATTGTGCTATTAATTAGAGTCCGTAGTTTAAGTTAGGGTTCATTGATTATGTTGTGTAGCTCCATGGATTTATTTATTTATTTATTCTGTTACTATATATACAATCTAACATTTCTCCTTTCAATATCATTTTCAAATATATTTATTTCAGTGCTGTTAATTCTGTTCAAAATGTTCTATTATGACCACCACATCCATTACCCAAACATTTCCATTATTTCAAATAGGAACCCTGTACATTTTATTTATTTATTTATTTATTTTAAATGCAATTTTACTGATATATACTAAATATTCACATACCATATAATCATCCAGAGAATACAGTCAATGATTCACAGTATCATCATATAGCTATGCTTTCATTTTAATAAATTTTTGAACATTTTCATTATTCCAGAAAAATAATAATAAAATTAAAAAGAACACCCAAAACATTCCATATCCCCCAAACCCCTATTATTTATTTATTTTTTAATCTGAATTTTCTTACTTATCTGTCCATACACTAAATAAAGGGCATGTCAGTCACCAGGTTTTCACAATCCCCCAGTCACACTTCAATGTTGTATAGTTATACAGTCATTTTCAAGAATGAATTGTTGAATTGCAGTTCAACAGTTTCAGGTGTTTCCCTCTAGTTACTCCAATACACCAAAAACTGAAAAGGGATATCCATATTCTTACTGCGTAAGAATAACTTCTAGAATCACCTCTTGACTCTATTTGAAATCTCTCAGCCACTGAAACTTTATTTTGTTTCATTTTTCTCTCTCCTTTTAGTCAAGAAGGCTTTCTCAATCCCACTATGCCAGGGCCAGGCTCATTCCTGGGAGTCATGTCCCACATTGCCAGGGAGATTTATACCCTTTGGGATCTTGTTCCATGTAGTGGGGAGGGCAGTGAGTTCATCTGCAGAGTTGGTTTACAGAGTGGCCACATCTGAGCAACAAAAGAAGTTTCCTGGGGTGATTCTTAGGGGTAATCATGAATAGGCTTAGCTTCTCCTTTGCAGGAATAAGTTTAAACAGGGCAAGCCCCAAGATCAAGGGCCTGGCCCACCAACTTGGTAGTCCCCAATGTTTGCGAGAATATCAGGTCTTCCCTAGATGGAGAAGTTTAATATTTCCCACTTTTCTCCTAGACCCTCAAGGAGACTTTGCAAATACTTTTTTTTATCTTTTGCCCACATTAGTCTGGAATGTATTGGGCATCACACTAACCTATACGAATTGACACAAGCTCACTCTCTAGTCAAGGTTCCATGTAATTATGGTGTTCAAATAAGCTGAAGGTTCCATTGATTTTATTGATTTTTCCCAAAGAACCAACTTCTGGTTTTGTTGCGTCTATCATTTTCATGTTCTCAGTTTCATTTATTTTTGCACTAATCTTTGTTTATTCCTTTCTTCTGTTGTTTTGGGGTTAGTTTGCTGTTCTTTCTCTAGTTCCTCCAGGTGAGCAGTTAATTCCTAAATTTTTGCTCTTCTTTTTTAATGTAAGCATTAGGGCAATAAATTTCCCTCTCAGCTCCGCCTTTGTTGCATCCCATATGTTTTGATATGTTGTGTCTACAGTTTCATTTGCCTCAAAATGTTCACTGATTTCTATTGGAATTTCTTCCTTGACTCACTGGTTGTTTAGGAGTATGTTATTTAGCCTCCGTATATTTGTGTATTTTCTGGCCTTCTGCCTATTATTGATTTCCAACTTCATTCCATTATGATTCGAGTTTTGTATAATTTCAGTTTTTTTAATTTATTGAGACTTGCTTTGTGACACAATATGTGGTCTGTCCTGGAGAATGATCCATGAGAACTTGAGAAAAATGTGTAGCGTACTGTTGTGGGGTATAATGTTCTGTAAATGCCTGTTAAATCTGGTTCATTTGTTGTACTTTTCAACATCTGTTTCCTTATTGATCCTCTGTCTAGATATTCTGTCCATTGATGAGAGCAGTGTATTGAAGTCTCCAACTATCATTTTAGAGGTTTTCCTTCTCCTTTCGGTATTGCCAGTGTGTGTCTCATACATTTTGGGGCACTCTGGCTCAGTGCATAAATATTTATGATTGTTATGTTTTCTTGATGAATTCTTCTTTTTATTAATACATTGTGTCCTTTGTCACTTTTACATTCAAAGTCTAATTTGTCAGATATTAGTATAGCTACCTCCACTGTTTTTCTGGTTGTTGTTTGCATGAAATATCTTTTTCCAAACTTTTGTTTTCAACCTATTTTTGTCATTGAGTCTAAAGTGAGTCTCTTATAAACAGCATATAGATGAGTCCTGATTTTAACCCATTTTGCCAATCTATGTCTTTTTTTTTTTTTTTTTTTGGCATGGGCAGGCTCTGGGAATCGAACCCAGGTCTCCGGCATGGCAGGCGAGAACTCTGCCCCTGAGCCACCGTTGCCTGCGCGAGTCTATATCTTTTGATTGGGGACTTTAATCTATTAACATTTAATGCTATTACTGTAAAGATAGTACTTCCTTCTGCCATTTTGTCTTTTGGATTTTATATGGTATATCTTTTTTTCTCTCTTTTTACCCTTCCTGATAATCTTCATTTCTATACTCTTCTCTAAACCTCTCTCTCTGCTTATAGTCCTCTCTTTAGTATTTCTTGTAGAGCAGATGTCTTATTCACAAACTCTCTCGAGACTGTTGAAATAGTCATTGAGACTGCTAAGTCTGAAAAATATTTTAAAATCTCCCTCATTTCGGAAGGACAGTTTTGCCAGCTATAGAATTCTTGGTTGGCAGTTTTTCTCTTTCAGTATCTTAAATATATCATACCACTGCCTTCTTGCCTCCATGGTTTCTGCTGAGAAGTCCACATATAGTCTATCAAACTTCTCTTATATGTGATGGATCGCTTTTCTCTTGCTGCTTTCAGAATTCTCTTTTTGTCTTTAACATTTGAAAATTTGATTAGTAAGTGTCTTAGAGTAGCTCTATGTAGCTATACTTTGTTTGGGGTATGCTATACTTCTTGGATCTCTAATTTCATGTTTTTCATAAGAGATGGGAATTTTCAGTGGTTATTTCCTCTGTTATTTTTTCTGCTCCTTTTCCCTTCTCTACTCCTTCTGGGATACCCATAACATGTGTATTTGTTGCACTTTATATTGTCATTTAATTCTCTGAGACCCTGCTCAGATTTTTCTGCTCTATTTCATCTCTGTTTCTTTGTGTGTAGAATTTCAGATGTCCTGTCCTCTAGTTCACTAGTCCTTTCTTCTGCCTCTTCAAATTTGCTGTTGTGAGTCTCTTACAAACACAGATCTGCAGTTGAAGGCTGAATAGATTGATCTCACTGTCCTTAAGAGGCTCTTGTCTTGGCTGCATGGAAACAATATGGGCTTTTATAAGTAAGGTTCAAAGAAGTCACCCCAGGCAGCAGAAATCATCTTGAGATGACCTCCAGTTGGTCCATTGGCAGAATTTCGTGGCAGACAGTGGCAGGATTCTGGGGCCATGACATTTTCAGATCCTTCTGCTTTGAGCGAGCAGGATTGGGAGAAGATTTTGACTTCAAAGAACAGGGAAGATATGGAAACCATGGAGAAATGGACTTAGAACTATAAGGCAAAAGGTTTGCCTTCTAAGGATGTCTGACCCCAAGAGAAGAAGGAAAGCTTGAAATACTAGTACTAGTTACATTCCAGGATGTGACTGTCATCTTTGCAGAAGCAGAATGGAAGAGACTGCACCCAGAGCAGGGGAACTTATACAAAGAAGTGATGCTGGAGAATAACAGGAATCTGCTCTTGTTAGGGTTATTTTTTGTAGTGGATGCTGTGATAGCCCACCCAGAACCCTCTTTGGAACTGAAACACTCATTCTTCCAGCTTTTGCTATCAGTGTTGACTGCTGAGTCCTCTCCAAGGATTGCCCTCACAGAAGAGAACCCCCTTTCTGTAGTAGCCCATACCCAGTAACTGGACCTGTGTGGGGAACAAGGCTAAGCCCTCCTGCCTCAACTCAGGACCACTCTGAAGAGCCATGCTGGCACTCTATTAACAATTGCAATGAACCTCACCTTCTCTCCCATTCTCTCTAATCCTGTGACTCTCACTTTCTCACAGATGTTATCTCAAGGCCCTTTTCCAGTTAAACTCCTGCACGTGAAAAAAAATAAAAAAAATTTTTTTTTACAGTATTTGAATCATAATCAAGGCAAGGCTCACATGTTGCGTTTACCATCTTTTGATATCAGGAACAGTCTCTCTGCCTTCTTTTCCCCCAGTCATTGACAGTTTTGAAGATACCAGGCCACTTGTCTTATCAAATGTCCTACATTGTAGATTGAGATGAGATGTGGTTTTCATCTCTTTTATTGTGCCTTTCATTCCCATAGGTTCTGCCATTTGTTTATTCAAACTTTTGAGTTCCTCTTTATGGTTGCCCAATGTCTACTTTATATCCTTCATCTCTTTTGCCATATCTTCCCTCATTTCATTGATTTGATTTTTGAACTGATTTAGCGTGTTCGTTTGACCATTAATTTCAACTCCTATATTTCATTTGAAGTGTTAGTTTTAGTCCTTTGACTGGGCCATATCTTCCTTTTTCCTAGTATGACTTGTAATTTTTTGTTGGTGTCTTGGTACCTGAGTTCCTTGATTTGTTTATTCTGGAGGTCATTTCGCTCTTTTTCCTAGGGTTTTCTTGCTGGTTGGCTTTGATGTCTATCTGTTCTTTGGAGTTTAGTTCAATTTATTCTAGATTTCTAGCATAGCTTCCATTTAACTGATCAGAACTTTTCAGCTTTTGTTTTTCTGGTTCTGGCCCTGCCTAAATGGAACCTTTGATATGCCTCTCCCCAGATATGGTCAACCCCAATTGGATTTTCCCAGATAAGACAGACCCAGGTTTTAGGAGAGTATAATCATGATCAAGTTCCCAGGAGGATGAGACCCAGCAGTTCTCAGAGATAACTGTGAGGCCTCTAGGCTCTGTACTTTTCCTATCTTTCCTAGTAGGTAGTGCTTGTCAGCCTGCAGCTCTGCATTGGCCTAAAGCCAGTGCTTAATTCTAAGCAAACCCTATAGCTGCCAGGGGCATGGTTGAGACAGAGTCTGTGGTAGAAGGCACACTTAGGGCTTATCCCCTGGGCTCTGAATTCTCTGATTGAGGACCACCACTTGAGCTAGGCCCCGCCCCCTCTTTTCTTGGGGAAGGTAAAACCTTTAGAAGATGATCTCCTTTACTCCATACTTTGTCTCTCAGACCTATCTTAATTCCACCTTTGACAGGGTCAGGGTTAACAATTAACGATTGAAAATAGTTTAAGAAGAGAAAAATATAAAATAAAGGAAAAAAGATTAAGAAAAGAAAAAAAAAGAAAATTCCTTTTCAGAGCCAGCCCCCAAGGCTCACCTGTCATGAACCAACTGGATTTGCTAGCTGGTTCTGTGTGTTCTTTTCTTGGAACATAGCTCTTTTCCAGTTTTCTGAGCTTGACTGACTCTAAAAGTCTCAGGTTTTTGGTTTTGTTTTGTTTTATGGCAGCCCGGCCTCTTCTCTGCCTGGTGAGACCTCAGGATCCCTTTCCTGTTTGCTCTCCATTTATCTGTGCTTGGAGCTTTTATTCAGCAGTCCAGATTTGTTAATTAAAACCCCAGTTGGAGTTTGGCTGAGTTGTCTTCCCTTGCTCCCAGCAGAGACCACTTCTTTTTTTCTCACAGGGAAGTATCTCCAACTGACCATACCAGTAAGAATGTGCCAGCTTCCAGATTTGGGGACTTTACTAACAGTTCTTTGCCGTGTTCTACTCATTCCAGACTGGTGTACAATGTGTGTCTGGTCAGGGATATCCCCCAAACAGTTCCAGACAGTTTCTGGCTATTTACTAGCTGCTTTAGAGGACTAACTAAATTTCACACCTCCTTATGCTGCCATCTTGCCCTGTAGTCTTTTGCTACAGTTTTGATCCCTCAGTTGATATCCCTAAGTTTATTTTGTGGGCCTTAAGGAATAAATGTGTTTTCATAATTAATCCTTTTTTCCCCAATGTTTTTCTCTTAATAATACTGTTTTTATTTTATTTTTTTACTTTTCATTGTGTATTAGTCATGAAGACTTTGAAAAGTTCTTTCATATTGGAAAATGTTTGGGGTCGTTATATAATTTTCACTTTTCATTTAGACAACCCAAATTCTGCGAAAGTCATACCTTAGGTATGAAAATTAGGTATCTAATTTTCAACAATTAGATGCCCTAGGGATAGAATTTGACCACTGTATTTTCTATTACTGATTGTCTTGATGTCAAACTGAGTGATAAATAGCCCTCCTGAATAAATACCTTGTCTACATATTTTGATGTTTATATTCATCAAGGGTAAAGAAATTTGATTGAAAGGGGGCTAGGGCAACTGAAACTATTATGAAATTGTGCTTTCTGGACAGGTCTGCAAAGTCCATAAACTTACTCTAGTTCAGTGTTTTCTATCTTTACTGATCACAAAATTTTTTTTCATAAAATAGAAATGGAAATTCATTCTTAAAGTGGACCTAGAGAGTGGTGCAAGGATAGCTCCATGGTAAAATTCTCACCTGCCATGTTGGAAACCCGGGTTCAAATCCCAGAGCCTGCCCATGCAAAAAAAATGGAACGAGAAAAATATTGTCTGGAAAGATAAGGGGAAAAGGAGTTACTGTAACTTCTCGAACAAAATGAACAATGTTTGCTTCTCTTTCATATATATAGAGATTTTCCCAAATTGTGAAGGAAATATTTATAGTAAGTGAGCAGCTTTTATAAATAAAATACATATTTGTTTTTGTCACATTTTAATCGACCCTACTGATAGAGAAGCAGCTAGTCTAATTTGCTTGCAGTTGGGCAAAGGCGAATTGAATGGTTATAATTAAGTATCCTAAAGTTTGGATAGAAGCTTATTCTAAGTTTGAGGGAGGCCAGTGTGATAGTTTAAAAAAGGTATAGAACGTCTTTTTTCCTTGTGTCTGATGCTCCTTTTATCTACCTTGTCAACAGACGAGTAGAACATATGGAATAAAAATAAATAATAGGGGGAACAAATGTTAAAATAAATTTAGTTTGAAATGTTAGTGATCAATGAAAGGGGGGATAAGAGGTATGTATGGTATGTATCAATTTTTTTTCTGTTTTCATTTTATTTCTTTGTCTGAATAGATGCAAATGTTCCAAGAAATGATCGTGTTGATGAATATGCAACTATGTGATGATATTGTGAATTACTGATTATATATGTAGAACGGAGTGATCAGAATAGGAATGTTTGCGTTTGTTTGGTGTTTTTTGGTATTTAAAAAAATAAAATAAAAAAATTATTAAAAAGAAGAATGCCTTTTATTTCTTTGGAGTGTTTTAGAGAATGATTTCAAATTGTACTTGCTGTGATAGTTATAAATCTCTATATTATCTAATTCTAAGTAAGAAAATAATATCACTTTATTTGAAAATTGTAAATTTATATTGCTTTATATACTTTTTATTAGCATTTTCTGTTAGTAGTAATAATTCACTGAACTGAGAATTTATTATTGCATAGTATTTAAGACTTAAACATTTATTGCCTAAATTAATCCCTTATGAGGCTAATACTGTTGTTACAGTTGGGGAAGATGAGCCCCAGAGAGATTAAGTAACTTGGCCAAGGTCATACAGCTACTAAGTATAGAACTGTTAATAAAACTCAGATAGTCTAACAGCAGAACCTGTATTCTCTATTATAACTTTATACTGCCTCTCACATACTCTTTGGAAGTTACTAAGTATTTATTGAGCACTTAACTGTTTGAAAGTACTGTATTAGGTATTATGGAGGATATAAGTACTTTAAAACAAAAAAACAACACCCACAGTCTGTTTTCTGAGAATTTATAGTTTGGTTAGGGAGAGGAGGCATGTAGAGATTCCATTTTGTGCAGTGTGACATATAAAAAAGTCCCATTAATGAAATAAATAATAGGAATATAGGAGTTCTGAAGCAAAAATGATCACTTTTGGATGAATCAAACAGGTAAGATTTCATGGAGTAGGTGAAAATAGGTCTTGTAAAGTAGATGGAATATTCATAGGTGAATTTAGAGATTTAGAGCCTTCTATGCAGAGGAAATAAATAGCAAGAATAAAGACACAGAAGCAGGAAGGCAAGAAGGAATTTGGAAGAGAGTACTTAAGTTTGGTCTAGAGTTTTCAAGTTGTAGAGTTAGAATTTAAGAGTGACTTAAGTGTTAAAACTAAAAAGTTTGAATTTCATTTTGGTAGGCAATTAAAACTGCAGTTGTTTATAATATGTCTGTGGTAGGGAGGCTGCTTTTTAAAGCAGGTAACTGATATTTAATTCTCACTATGTGCTGTGAATTAAGTACGGTATTATATTCAAGTAGAGTAATCTTTTGACAGATGAGGAAACTAAGGCATAGGGAGAGCAAGTATTCCTAACTAATGACAGCATTGGAACTAAATCTGGGTCTCCTGATTCTTCTCTAAGGTATTTTGCTATTCCAGGTAACTTGTTAGAATAAGACTATTGGGATATAGAGACCACAGATATCTTATCTAAATATTGCTAGAGGTTTTGATAGAAAAGCCAAGCAGACCTGAAATGCCCTTTAGGAGACGCCATGGTAAAACACAGCAAGTTCCCTTAAAGGATGGAAGTGTTAGGAATTATAGAAAGCGTATAATTTACAAAAAGGATGTCTTTGTGATTTAGAGTAGTCTGGAATATTTTTAATAAAGGAATATTACAGTTGATCAGCTGGATAGAGGGAAGAAATGAAGAAATATCTGGCTGCATACATGGGTCTTAAAGTAGCATTAGCCATCCTTATGTCAGCAGAAGAACTGTTGGTACTCATTTATTTTTCACCTTACCTATCTTGATCGCAAAAAAACTGTTAAAATTCTTTAGAATCTTATCCTTTCTGAGGTGAATTCTTTCCCTGGCTTCAGTTCCTATCAACGTATGGTTGGGACAGAACTTCTTGCGCATCTTCCATGCCAAGCAGAATCTGATATGACTCCCTCTAGCTGTAGGTTTTGTTTCTCACCTAATTTGCAGTCATCTGGGATTTCTTTTTCTAATTATTTTGTTGTCTCATGATTTTTTTTTCTCCCCCAAAGGCGACAGCCTTGTACCGTGTCTGAAGTTTTCCAGTTTTGTTGGGTGCTTTTTATATATGCAAAAGGTAAGAAAAGAGTAATATTTGTTTAGATATCAATTAGTTTATTTAAATGTTTGGGTACTAACTTTGCTAACCCATAGTATGTATCAGGAATAGATTCTCAATGAAAATTTTCTCAAGGGTTTAATCCTAGATTCTTTTTTAAATATGGCCTTTTTATAATTTTTTAAGACTTCTCTACAATATTCAAACCTTCTCTTATTAAATGAAAAATCCTTTAATTTTGTTCTAACACTACATCTTTTCACCCAGGATGATCATAGAGCCCAAGACTGATCATTCTCAGAGTAGTTCAAATTACTTTTGAATTTTTGCATCTTGTTCTGATAAATATGCTTAATCATATGTTTCTAGATTCAGTTTATTTCCCTTCTCTTCTCATCTCACCTAATCTAATCTACCCACAATCTGCATTCAGTGAAATATGCCTGTATTATTTCTTGTTATCTTTGTATTTCTGTGTAGAAATAATTCTTAATAATCTAAAGAAGTACAGTTATAATAACTATGCAGCTTTTTTGGTTTTTTTTTTTGGCATGGGCAGGCTCCGGGAATCAAACCTGGGTCTCTGGCTTGGCAGGCAAGAATTCTTGCCCCTGAGCCTCTGTTGCATTGCCTTACATAGCTTTTCACTCTAGACTGTGTGGCATGACTTTGCCACTAAGATAGCTCAATAATGTAAAGGTTAAAATACGAAAATCATAGAGCTGTGAGTTTCATAAATCAAATAGAAGAGATTCTCATTATTAGATCAACTTGCTCAATTTATTCAGTTTACAGATGAGGTAACTGAGGTCCAGAAACCATCCTCTAGGAGCAGAGCTAGAATTTGAACTCACATCTTCTGGCTCTTGGTTTTATGTTGAAAAGGCACTCTAGCAAGAATGTGGTACTCATTTGGTCTCCAGGTTTGATTTGTTCAGTTATGACTGGCCTTTACTTGCTAGTTAGGTCAGAGTTCATCCTATTTTGAGCTGCATGCTTGACTGAAAAGGAAAATCTTTCTTCTGTCAAGCATGCTCTTTAGTCATTGTACTCTCCATCACACTGGCACGTTTCTTTAGGAGATAAGGAGATGTGATCAGTGGCATGAAATAAAGACTTAGGAGCATGTAAGCTGTTTTTTTGTTTTGTTTTTTGGCATGGGCAGGCTCCGGAAAGTAAGCTGTTTTTATAGTGTTCTACAACAAGTTTTAATTTCCTGTGACAATATATGTTTTTTTTGTGTGATTACATTGGACAGGTTTATCTGACTTGTGGGATTTTTGTTTTCTTTATGTTTTGTATGTTGTGTGCGTGCTTAGGAGGTAAATGTATTTGGTAAAATATAAACTATTAAAAAATAATTTTATCCTTGTTTAAATTGTGGTCTCAATCAACTGGGGTGGCATATTGCTTGACTCTATGGTTAACTTGGTGTTCGAATTCGATCTTATCGTTCATTATTAATTGTCTATAATTATTTGATCTGAAAGAGCCTTTGTCCTCTCACGATCCAGTATTCCCCACTGTGATATTTTCTAATAGTCTAGCTTACTTGTTTTTTCCAGTTCTTGATTTATTTTTTTTTAAGGAAAGGTGCAATCTTTTAGACTCACCTTTCTAGTGACTCTCTTTGCAGCATATGGGCATCCTAGATTATCTCACTGCTGATGAATAAGCCAACCCTTTGCCTATTGTCTTTTTTTTGCCATGGGCAGGCTCCAGGAATCGAACCCAGGTTTCTGATATGGCAGTTGAGAATTCTGCCAGTGTGCCAACATTGCACCACCTTGCCTATTGTCTGTTTTTAAATTTTTTAATTTATTATACATAACCACAAACACATTCTTACCATATGATCATTCCGTTCTTGTTATATAATCAATAACTCACAATATCATCACATAGTTGTATATTCGTCATCATGATCATTTCTTAAAACATTTGCATCAATTCAGAAAAAGAAATAAAAAGACAACAGAAAAAAATTCATACATACTGTACCCCTGACCCTTCCCTTTCATTGATCACTAGCATTCCAATCTACTAAATTTATTTTAACATTTGTTCCCCTTATTATTTGTTTATTTTAATCCTTATGTTTTACTCGTCTGTTGGTAAGTTACATAAAAGGAGCATCAGACATAGGGTTTTCACAATCACAGTCACATTGCGAAAGCTATATCACTATACAATCATCTTCAAGAAACATGGCTACTGGAACACAGCTCTACATTTTCAGGCAGTTCCCTCCATCCTCTCCATTACGCCTTAACTAAACAGGTGATATCTATTTAATGCATAGGAATAGCCTCCAGGATAACCTCTCTGTTTGGAAACTCTCAGCCATTGACACTTTATTTTGTCTCATTTTGCTCTTTCCCCTTTTAGTCAAGAAGGTTTTCTCAATCCCATGATGCTGGGTTCCAGCTCATTCTAGGATTTCTAGTTCCACGTTGCCAGGAAGGTCCACACCCCTTAGAGTCATGTCCCATGTAGAGATGGGGAGGGCGGTGAGGTTGCTTGTAGTGTTGGTTGAGAGAGAGTGCCTATTTATTGTCTTTTGACCTCTTCTGGCAAGCACACACCAGTGACTAGTTTGGGCTTTTCTGAGGGAAGTGGTTTATGGCCTAAAGAAAAATCTTCTCATTCCTGATAGCCAACTCTTTGGATGTTGTTCTAGTTTGCTAGCTGGCGGAATGCAACAAACCAGAGATGGATTGGCTTTTAATAAAAGGGGATTTATTTTGTTAGTTCTTCAGAGGAAAGGCAGCTAACTTTCCACTGAGGTTCTTTCTTAGGAGGGAAGGCACAGGATGGTCTCTGCTGGCCTACTCTCCAGGTTCCAACAACTTTCCCCCGGGTGATTTCTTTCTGCATCTCCAAAGGCCTGAGCTGAGCTGCGAGTGCTGAGATGAGGTGAGGTATGCCGAGCTGCTTGGGCTGTGCTACATTGAGCTCTCTCATTTAAGCACCAGCCAATTAAGTCAAACATCATTCATTGCAGCAGGCGCGCCTCCTAGCCAACTGCAGATGTAATTAGCAACAGATGAGGTTCACGTACCATTGGCTCATGTCCGCAGCAACAAAACTAGGTATGTTCACCTGGCCAAATTGACAACTGAATCTCACTGCCACAGATGTTAAACAGATTTCCATTTGCTTGTTACCTTTGTTTACTGAAAGGTAAAATATCTCACTAGGTGAGATTGTTTTTCTAAAGTCAACATTTGAAATGGAAATGTAATGTTAGAACAGTTAGGATATTTAAATCAGATTCTGTATGTTAGGGGCATTTGGCTTTTTGTTAGGAGTTACTTAATATAAATGCTGAAGGGTTTTGCCTTCTATGGGAAGCCTACACAAGAGACAAGTTTAGGCTTGTCAGTGTGATGGGCTTTGAGGCTTGAAACCAGTTGGTGATGCTTCCTATTTTACATATGTAGAACAGAGCATATTTTAATATCAAACCTCTTCATAGTAGAACTAAACAAGTTGGTTTAATTATATCAATGCAAAATTTAATTATTAATTATCGTATGCCTTTCTGGTGAAAGAAAAATAATTTTTTTTCTTAAGTCATTTAAGTTGGTTTGCTGAATATTTTCATCATTATAAAAAAAGAACTGCTTATCCTGTTATGCTGATATAAGTGGCAACCTTCTTTGGAGGAAGGGAGAGAAAAAAACTGAAACAAATCTGTGTGCATGTGTGTGTGTGTGTGTATGTGTGTGTTTGTATGAGTGCACTCAAGTCCCTGCTTAATTAGGCAGTAAGTTGAAAATGCTGAGGGATCATTTTGACTAGTTTAGAAATAATTCTTCAGAATGTATGTTAGCTATTAAATTGTATCCACCTGACATTGTAAGAATGTAAAATAATTGTTTAACCAGAAAGAATATGCTTGAAGTTTAAAAAAAACAAATCTAAAACTATTTCTCAATTTCTAAGAATAATAAAACTATTTAACTGCATGTAAAAAACGCTTTCAGTGTTAGATTTAAACCAGCAATGCAGAAACAACTTCTTTCAATAGGTTAGGTTTTGGCTTCTTATTTCTTTCTTACCAAATATCAACAATTATCCCTGGGATATTGGCTCTAAAACTTTAGTATCTTTAATTGTGCTTCTGTTGTATTAATTTGTATAAGCTTATATTAATATGTAGAAAAGTATTTAGTGTTATTGTTAGGCATCTAATTATAGGTTCAGGTCTTTTATAAGTACATAAATGAGAAAAATAATTATGAATCTTTTTTCAGCTTTTCCCTTCTAAGTATTTCTAATAATTTTCAATGCAGAAAAATATGTTTCATATATTCAAATTTCAAATCTGTAATTTTGTAATTTAAGTTTTTTTAAATAAAGTTTATTGTATTCAGAGAAGAATGGAGATAAAGTTTTATTCAGGTACTGAGCATTTAATACTTATTTAATGAATATTGAGTGAATCAATGAATGTCATTTTTAGTAAAGTTTTAGTTTTCATTAAACTCTTAGAAATTTAGTAAACCATAAGAGTAATGTAAATTTGCCCAAACACTAATTGTAGTTCTTGAATCAATTTTGTATAATGTTGTATAATGGTATTCTCATTATTTTAAAAATATTAAAAGTTGATGCAAATATAACTCTTTAACTGTTTATAATCCTCTAGGTAATTTCCCCATGATTAGTGATGATTTGGTCAATTCTTATCATCTTCTGCTGTGTGCTTTGGACTTAGTTTATGGTAATGCCCTTCAGTGTTCCAATCGTAAAGAGCTTGTGAACCCTAATTTTAAAGGTAAGTTTGTAAGTCAAAGAGCAGTTTACAACTCACATTTCTATATTATGTTTACTCTTGGAAGTTGAATACCTAGCACAAGTTTCCTAGCATCAGAGAATTTAAGTGTTTGAAAAGCTGTCATCATCATGGGTACTTATAACTAGTAGTCAAACTCTCTATAAAAATGTTTTTGGATAAAGCAATTGTAGTTTAAAGTCTTAGATGACAGTTTTAGAAGTTTCTGAAATAAATAGTCAGCAAGGAGAAGATGTTAGAAGCCTGAGGAGCAAAGATTTGATGACATTAGGACTGATAGTGTTTTCCTGTATTGGCACCTTCCTGCCTGATGCACAGTTGGTCAGAAAGGATTTATAGAAAATTTTCATTTCAGATTTTTGCTACAGAAAAGCAAAAATGGTTCTAAATTTAAAAAATGAACTTTCTTCTTCTAAACTGGCAGATGTATGGAGATGATATTTACTTTGGTAATGCATTTAATAGCCCTTAAACTATGTAATTTCTATGAATGATACATAGTAAGATCCCAAGTATGATTTACAAAGCAAATATTAAAAATATTTATAGAGCTAGTATTTAATGCTGCTGCTATTCAATTAATAACATCGGTAGGATTCCAGGTGGTTAGAATGTCAGCTTATGTGACTGTCCAAGTAGATTTTAAAAGTAGGTGGAGTTACGGTTACTTCAGTTGCTCCTGCTTTGGTAAATTGATTGTTCCTTGTATTCTTTTCTGTCTTTTCTTTCATTTCCTTCCTAATTCCCTTTTATAATTCTGTATAGCTGCTTCCCTTTTGATTTTTTTTTCTCTTTCTCAGAATCTAGGTCAAGAAGAAGCAATAAATTAATATGTTAAATGTATTTAATGTAATTAAAGTATATGATCTTTCATTAGGCAGCGTAATTCTTTTTCAAAGTGGTGTTTTTTCTTTGAATGTGAGGCTTATCTGCAAAGTTATACTTTATTTTTGTGTTTCTCAGATTGTATAGCAATATACTAAATTTATTTTTCGTCTTTTTCTTTTAACCATCTTCAGATAGATAATTGAATAGCTGAAGTCTTTTAAATTGTGATATACTTTTCCTCTATTTGCTATTTTTTGAGGTATATTTAAATAGAGTCAGTAAATTAGGCACATACATACTATTTCCTAAAAACCCTTATATGTGAAGTACTGGTTGAACTTTATTATGTTTTGATTTATTGGTAATTTGGTTTAATGAATTCTAATTGATGTCTTTCTTTTGTGACTCTACACATGTAGGCGTATCTGAAGATTTTAATGGTAAGGAATCTAAACCTTCAGATCTACCTTGTGTCATTGAAAAACTCTGTTCTTTACATGATGGCCTAGTTTTGGAAGCAAAGGGAATAAAGGAACATTTCTGGAAACCCTATATTAGGAAACTTTATGAGAAGAAGGTTTGTATGCAGTAAAGAAGCAATGTGAAAATGTTTTCTGGGGAAAAATTTGTTTTAATATGCTGACTTAAGGATTTCTTCTTTCATTAGCTCCTAAAGGGAAAAGAAGAAAATCTTACAGGGTTTCTAGAACCTGGGAACTTTGGGGAGAGTTTGTGAGTACCTCTATTATAAAACTATTTAAATATTTTAAATTCTGTATTTAAGAAACCTCAGAGTTCAATCATTTTTATTGTTTGTACCCTGGAAATTTAGAATATGTTTTGTGCACGAGTATGGGGAAGCAATAAAAATCCTATCTAATACTACAAGCATATGTTCTTATTTCTTGAAAATCATATGAATGTTATTTGAAGTTTTATTAGTTAAGCTTCTGGATTATATTTTTTGAAATAAATTAGTTTGGAACTGTACAGGTGAAAAATGGTGGTGTAGAAGTACTGAGGTCTTCAAAAGTCCCTAGAGCAGCCAGGAAGGATAAATAATCTTACCAAAACTAGCACATACCAGGGAATTTGATTCAGAGTACTCACCCTGAAACACTGTCAGCAAAATATACTTACAGTATGTTGGACAAGAATAGAGAACAAGCTTGTACTTTATACTCTTGAATTTTTATGGTTAATAATGATCCAACTTAAAATTTAACTTTCAAAAATTATTAGAACTTTTAGTAAAATAAAAAATGAAATAACTAAGTGGTCTAAAATATTAACTGAAATGGCAGTTCTGTGAACGTGTATTTTTTGTCTACATGTTTTTTCCTATAGCAAAGCCATCAATAAGGCCTATGAGGAATATGTTTTATCTGTCGGAAATTTGGATGAACGGATATTCCTTGGAGAAGATGCTGAGGAGGAAATTGGGACTTTCTCAAGGTGTTTAAACACTGGTTCAGGAACAGAGACTGCTGAAAGGGTGCAGGTGAAAAATATCTTGCAACAGCACTTTGACAAGGTGAGTTGAAACATACCAGAACAGTGAAATAAAGGAGCAGATGTGCTGGAGACTTGGTTTAATTTTTGTAATTTTTGTTTTGTCTGTTTTACTTCCAGTGTGGAACAAAAAAACTTAATTGAGAAAGTTATCTTTTTCTTCTTGATTTAATTTTTGTTAACATCAACTTTCAAAGTTTTGAGTCTAAGCATAAGCAAATTTAATATAAATCTAAATGAATGTATCATGTTGATAATTGTTTCTGTCGAAAAGATGGGTCCATAATATACAGTCTTATACATAATGAACATAGTAGGCATTTAGAAAATGTTGATTGACCTGAATTGGTATCTTTATCCAAGAGACTGAAGTGTGAAGAAACTGAGATCAGCAGTCTATAAGAAAATTCTGTTAAACTGAGTTTCAGGATTGTGTGGTGTTATTTCCAGCAGACACTTAAAATGATGGAGACTAATAGTTTTCTTCCTGTTCACAAAAACTATGCAACTTCTGTCAAGTGCCTCCAGAGACAGTGTAGATAATTCCAAGGGGCACCTTACCTATAAGTGAGCTACTTCAGACTTGAGACAATAAATATCCTGAGCATATTCTGTATGCCAGATTGTATCCTAGACACTGGAGTACAGCAATGAACAAAACAGCAATGAATATCCTTTTCTAACAAAGCTTATTTTCTACTGTGGGGAGATGGACAGAACATAACCAAACAAATTAATAGTATAATTTATCAGATAACAATAAGTGCTATGAAGAAAGTTAAAATAGAGTAGTAATAAAAAGTAATGGGGGGAGGGGAGAGAGTGCTATTATAGATAGAGTGGTTGGGAAGGATATCTCTCAGGAGGTAGTATTAGCAGAGACCTGAAGGAAGCAAGGAAGTAATCCATGTGAATATCTGGGGAAATGCATTCCAGGCTGAGAAGATAGCATGTGCAAAGCCATGACAGGAACAGGGGTAGGCATGTTTGAGGAACAATGAGAAAGCCAGTGTGGTGAGAGTAGAGTGAGTAGAGGAAGAGTGGTAGGCAGTGGAGGGAGGGATGTAGAGGATCTGGCAGATCCTGACAGGCTTTGAAAACGATTGTAGGGATTTTTGCTTTTGTTCTGAGTGAAGCAGAAGACCATTAGGAGGGTGTTACTGAGAAAAGTGATTGGTTGGCAGGATCTCACTTACATTTTTTAAAGGTCTTGTCACAGGGCAGAGGCAAAGCTGTAAGCAGGGAGTTAATAGGCATTTGCAGTGATTCTGGTGTTAGTTATTGGTGGCTTTGACTGGAGAAATGATTTTATTTTCATCAGAGAATAGAGAAGCGCTTATTAAAATTTACTCATGGTTTGGATCTGGGGTGTAAGAGAAAGAAAAGACAATCACAAGTTCAGTTATGTGGATGGTATAAAACTAAAATCCTTACAAATGCCTTTAAGATCTTACGTGATCTGTCCCCGTTACCTCTCTCTCCTATCACTTTCCTACTCACCCATTCTACTCACGGCACACTAAACTTTTTTGTCTGCAAATATGCTGAGCATTTCCCCAATTAAAAGCCTATGCCCTTGTTGTTTTCTTTGCCTAAAATACTTTTCTTCAAGGTATTCATGTACCTTAATTTCTCACTTGTCATGTGTCTGCAATCTGACCACTATATAAAATAATAAGCACTAATACTCTACCTAGTCCTTACCCCCTCTCTCCTTACTCTGTGTTTAGTATTCCTTTTAGTATTTATCATTGCCTGCCAGTAAGTAGGAGGTAGGTGTGTGGAGAAATAGAAGGAGTTTATTGTCTGTCTCCCTGCATAAGAAAATAAGCTTTAAGAGGGCTGTGACTAGTAATGTACCCAGTGCTTGCACATAGTAGGTATTCCATAAATTTTTACTGTTGCCATTTATCGAAAGAGGTAACCCAGGTGTTCTAGTTTGCTAGCTGCCAGAATGCAATATGCCAGGGACAGAATGGCTTTTTAAAAAGGGAATTTAATAAGTTGCTAGTTTACAGTTCTAAGGCCAAGATAATGTCCCAATTAAAACAAGTCTATAGAAATGTCCAATCTAAGGCATCCAGGGAAAGATAACCTTGGTTCAAGAAGGCCAATGAAGTTCAGGGTTTCTCTCTCAAGTGAGAAGGCACATGGTGAACAGGGTCAGGGTTTCTCTCTCATTTGGAAAGGCATGTGGCAAACACGGCATCATCTACTAGCTTTCTCTCCTGGCTTCCCTTCACGAAGCTCTCCGGGAGGTGTTTTCCTTCTTCATTTCCAAAGGTTGCTGGCTGATGGACTCTCTGCTTCTCATGGCTATGTCATTCTGCTCTCTCCAAATCTCTCTCGTTTTCCAAAATGTTTCCTCTTTTATAGGACTTCAGAAACTAATCAAGACCCACCCAAATGGGTGGAGACATGCCCCCAGCTCACCCAGCTTAACAACCACTCTTGATTAAATCATACCCCCAGGAGATGATCTAATTACAGTTTCAAACATACGTGCTGAATAGGGATTAGAAGAAGCAGCTGCCTTTACAAAATGGGATAGGATTAAAACATGGCTTTTCTAGGGTACATATGTCATTTCAAACCAGCACAGCAGGGAAGAGCAAGTCTGGGGTGAAAATTAAAAGTTAGTTTTTTAGGGTTATGAGCATGTTCGGTTTGAGATGTCATTTCGGTATCCTTAGTAGAGAGGTTAAGTAGGCAGTTTAGAGATACAAGATTGGAGTTTACAGCAGAGGTTAGGACTGGGTAAGAATGTTTTTGAGTCATTTAGGATATGAATGTTTTAAAGCCATAGAATGAAAAGAGATAACCTAGGGATGTGAATTGATAGAGAATAAAAGAGCTTCAAGGACAAAGCTCTAAGTCACTCCAAATTTTAGTTGTTTTCATTTGGAGAAGGAACATCCTAATTTTTTCTCTAATATTTTTAAAAATATCAACTTAATTATTATACCTGTATTAAAGAGAAGCTCTTCTTGACCTGAATACACAGGAAGCTTTAAGCTAATAACTTAAATAGTGCTTCCCAGAAGCTCTGTGCCAACCTTGAGGACTCTGGGCAGCCAGCTGTTTGTTGTGGCAATATTTGATTTCTGCTACCTATGGGTGATGTGGCTATTTGCTGCTGGCTGATGTTGTGTCTCCAGTAAATGTATGAGGTGTTTTTCCTTCTTAACATAGGCCTGTGGTTCATACCCAGGGGAGAAGATGGCTGCAAGGAAAGCCACCTGGGGCAGGGAGGAAGCTTCTGACCTTCTGAATGCAATTAGTCTACCCAGATCATCTCCTTGATTTAATATATTTATAAAATAGATATAATAAAAAATTACATCATGAATTTCTTTGAAAGCAAATGGAGGTCTTGATCCTACTTCTGCCTAAGTTACAGAGAAAACATAGATTTATTTCTGTGTTTTTCTGTAACAAATGAATAGTTTATTCTGTTGCCAGCTAGAAATGTTGCTGCATGTTTTAAAAACTGCTTCCAAAAAAGTACATTTAATACACAGGAAGTGTGGTTTATCTTGAAAATTTAAAGACTGTTCAGCCATGTTAACCTTTCAGGGTTTGTCTGGAAAAATTAGAACAGATTTTTTTTAGCATTTGTACTCATACATAAATTCTCTGAAACCAAGTCATAGCTTTTCCATGTTATATTCAAGAATGTTGACTTTATTTCCCTCATGATCTGTCTATTTGAAGGGGATAGCTAAAGGTAGAAACAAGCAAGGGAGACTAATGGTGGCAACTCTCCGTCAGGTTGCCTTTTCTAGGCATACATTTGTTTTTTCTCTCTCTCTGAAGCAAATTTGATGATTTAGGCAGACTTGTGCTAAATCATGGATTTTAGTTTGACTGGATTTAATTCACGGCTGTCCTTTTTAAATCTTTAGGGTATTCGCAAAAATAGAGGTAGATGGGAGCTGTGAAAGTCTCTGTTTCAGAGATGAGAATGATATTCTGAACTTTTTAAAATGAATGTAGTGATGAGCCATGCCTTGAGAGTTTTACTTGGGGGGAAAGGAATAATGGGGAGATATTTCTTATCTTAAAAGATTTAACTTTTAGTAGGCAAAAATTTAGTTGACTAAAATATAGATTGCCCTTTCACACATCTTCACATGGATTGTGGTGGCTCTTACTTGTGTTATGTGTAAATTCCAAGCATGATGGTATTTGAATCAGTAAAATTTATGCACATTGTAAAGATAAAGTCTGATTGGCTTGAACTCAAACTTGTGAGATAATTCAAAGTCTTTCTGATCTAAAATCATGTTGTTATTTTTTTCACTTAATTTTTCTCTTCTAGTCTAAAGCGCTTAGAATCTCCACACCACTTACTGGGGTAAGGTACATTAAGGAGAACAGTCCTTGTGTAACCCCAGTTTCCACAGCTACACATAGCTTGAGTCGTCTTCACACCATGCTGTCAGGTCTGAGAAATGCACCAAGTGAAAAATTGGAACAGATTCTAAGGTTAGTTTAAGTCCTCCTTGACTTCCAAGATTTGGTTGTTAACCATTTTTCAGTTTCCTATCTTAGTTTTTCACTACCAGTGTCACAATTCAGTCATTAATAACTTTATATCATTTGCATGCATGGTCTTTTTTTAGTCTTTATATTACTAGCAGACATGGCAATATAAAATGTATGGATAGAAAAAAAATCTTTCCTCGGGTTTATTTTTTTTTTTTACATGGGCAAGCACCAGGAATCGAACCCGGGTCCTCTGGCATGGCAGGCAAGCATTCTTACCTGCTGAGCCACTGTGGCCCGCCCTCCTCAGGTTTCTTTAATGTAGTACAGGAAATAACAACTAACAACAATAGACTTGTAGAATTAAGCACCAAGCTGTGTCTTACCAACTGTTCTGTCTTGAGATTTCAGGGAAGTGAGGGGTCAGTGAAAATGAGAGTTATTGAAAGACTTCATGAAGAATATTGGACCTGAGCATAGTTTTGAAGGATGGGTCAGATTTGGAAAGATAGAGGGGATTCCAACATGTAACTATTTAAGCTCTATAAACCACAGTTAGCGTGAAGAACAAGTTAATTGCTTTTCGTTCCTTTGGTCTGACTAAAACTGATAGGGATGTTAATAGCATTAATTGAAAACATAGTGGACTGAATCTTAATAACTTCTGCACAACCTTTCCAAGTTGATTTGGAAAAATTACCTCCAAGGCCCCTCTTAGCCCTATAAGTTTAAGCTTTGATGTCGTAGACCCTATTTTATTTCCATTGGTATGATATCAAGAAGGCTCTATGTATGTATAATTATAATTTCCCACTCATAACTAGGCTTATCAAATACTGTGGTTTATTAATTTTTCTTTACATTTTTCTGAAGTTTACTTATTCCTAAACTTGATTGTGTTTAATACTCAACAAGCTATGTCTCCTACTAAGCCAAGTTTTTCAGATGGATCTTCTTCTACTTTGACTTCAGAAGCATCTTATATATCTATATATATTGTAGAAGCCTATCTTGATTTTTATATATTGCAGATCTCTTTATAATCTCTAAATCAGACCTGGCAGCTTCTTTAATCTTACATACTATTAGTGAGGTTAAATATTACCAATAGGTGTTAGGTAAAATTACAGGATCTTGTTTGTGTAAAAAGATACCTGTGTATTTTTGTTCATAAATAAAAACTTTGCATATGATATTCAATAGCAGTCATGAGCAGGATTATAACCAAATTTTATTTTCTTTATTCTTTTCTAAACTTGATACATTTTTACAATAAGTATATATATATATATATATATATTCTATGATAAAGAAAAAAACATAGTTGTTACAAAAAGCCCACATGATGATAATTTGTTTAATGCTTATGTATTGAACATATATTGTCTTTCTAATAAGCAGATCAGTAAAGTAAATTTTGGTGGTGGGGGGCATGGGAAGGAAAGTAGAATGCTAGGAATGGTTTCTACTCCTTCACTCAATTTTTTTCCAAGAATTCTTGATGGTAATTGTACTGGCTTCTAGGAAAACATTTGAAGGAAATTTTGTTTTGGGGATATGTAGGTTGATCGAGGGCTAGTCAGATATCAAGTGGGCAAGGACCAAGATTGCAGTTTTCCACTCAAAATGATAATAGCACCACCTTTGAGAAGAAAGTATGGGATCTCTTGGATTAACTTGGGAAGTGTGTTGTTTCTGTTCACTGTATTTTATATTTGCATAGTAGTAAAATTTCAGAGTTGTAAATAGATTATCCCTTAGTGATTTAGGAAGACCTTCAAATTAGATAATTTCTGATTACTTTTTAGGACGTGTGCTAGAGATCCAACCCAATCTATTGCTAACAGACTAAAAGAAATGTATGAAATATATTCCCAGCATTCCCAGCCAGATGAGGATTTCAGTAATTGTACTAAAGGTAAGGTTTAATATTGTTTATCCTGCTCTTATCTTCAAAGTTGAACTCCTTTCTTGGTAACTGGGTTCAGAATATGAAGAAAAGATATATGAGTTAAGACTGACTGCTAGAATATAGCTATCCAATTTTTCTGTCAACCAAGTGATCTCAGGGCCCTTCTCAGTAGAAAAGAAATTTTAGACTGATACCCTTACTATATTAAACTTCTAGTACTGTTTTTTTTTTTCAAAAAAGGACAAATGATAGAGATGTGACATGCCCAAATCAGATGTAGGAATTGTTGGATGTCATGAATTGGAACCAAGCATGTGTGGAATAGTAACCAATCCTTTATCTCCTAGCTGCTTTGTTCAATATAATAGAAAAAAAATGGTGTGGATCTTAATAGAATTATATTATAGTTCTTTATATGTAAATTTCATTTCACAGTTTTAGAATAATGAATATTTCCATGAAGAAAACTAAGGAAACAGAGATGGCTGAAACAGCTACTGTAGGCAATTAGGCAGTGCATGCATTGGAAGTGTTGGGTTGGTTTTCTTATTTTGGCCTTTTTTTGTTTTCTTTTTTTTGGAGGGGGCAGTTAGGGGATTCAGGAAAGAAATAAAACTTATTTTCTTTGCATAAGATTTTTGTGTTTCTATTATTTCTGCAGAAATTGCCAGCAAACATTTTCGTTTTGCAGAGATGCTTTACTATAAAGTATTAGAGTCTGTTATTGAGCAAGAACAGAAAAGATTGGGAGACATGGATTTATCTGTGAGTAAAACAACCAAGTGTATTGATTAGCACAATAAAATGTTTCTTTCTTGCCCTACCCACGGGGGAAGCAAAAAACCATTAATGAAGAAGTAATGTCTGGCTTTGAGGGAACAAGTTTGGCACCTAAGAAAACTTGAGTTCTGAGTCCTCTCATCTTCAGTTCCTGTTTAATTTCCTGGTTGTTAAAACAAATACAGCAAACTGAGGTGACTTTAACAATGGGAATATATTGGCTCAGGGTTTCCGAGGTTGGAAGGCTTGTTTCCTCCCTGGGTTGGTATCTTCTGCTAGCTAGAAATCTTCGCTGTTCCTTGGCTTTTCTGTCCCATGGCTGTGCACATAACATCTTCTTTCTCTTCCCAGTTCTGTTGACTTCCAGTATTTGGCTGCTCCTTATAGCTTCTTTTTCTGTGTTCAGTTTTCCTAGCTTATAAGGACTTCACAAATATTGAATTAAAGCCCATACTTATTCACTTTGGGCACATCTTAATTAATAACATCGTCAAAGATGTTTTTACAAAACATCGTCAAAAACCCTATTTACAGATGTCCAGGGTTAGGACCTAAACATGCCTTTTGTGGGGGACATGATTCAGTCCCTAAGAATGCCCTATTTAGTGTTTCTCAGTACAACAGGCCATGTATTATAACTTAGAACTTCTGTCAGTAGGAAGACTCTGTAGTCAAAACATTCAGGCTTAACCTTAGTTGAATTTTTAAGTAACTTAGAGTTTTTCTTCAAGCCTCACATAGCAAGAATAAAGGAGTATTGTATAGATGGGACTTTAAATTTTCTCCCATTCCCCTCTGGCTAAGATAATTGTTTCTGATAGCTTCAACTTCAGTTTTTTACTAGTCAAGAAATGTGAATTGATTTTTAAAAATGGTATTTACTTTTAATGTCATCAATAAAAATAATTTTTTTTGCATGGGCAGGCATCAGGGATCGAACCCAGGTCTCTGGCATGGCAGGCAAGAACTCTGCCACTGTGCCACCATTGCCTGCCCAGAAATAATTTTTTAAATACATTTTAAACAAAATTGTAAAATCGACCAAAAGTTATTCTAATTCCTTATGACTATACTTCTTTCTTTTTATATATAGAGGGTTTGGCTGTATGAATTTAGAAGGCTGGGTTATGACTTGAATTTTTTTAATTGTGAAATAAACCTTCAGAAGAGGTATAAAACATCAAGAATGTAGTGGCAAATAATAAGTAGATACCTCTATACTTAACTTAGTAACTTTTAACTTAAAAAATAATAAATGTTTATATAAAATTTTGGAAAGTTGATATGCAAAATGAAGAAAATAAAACTCAACCACAATTATGCCACTCTAAAATAAACATATAGACTTTTGCTACATGGTCATCTGGCCAGTTTCACCTGCCTGCTTACTTTCCTTCCAGCTATTTTTTTTTATGACAATGGCTTCTTATACATACTGTTTTGTAACATCTTCCCATATCATCATTCTTCTAAGCATCAGTTTTCTTTGTTTGTTTGCTTTTTGTTTAGGCATCTAATCTTCTTGATTTGCTTTATTTCCCTCTACGTAAGGTTTTTGGAAGTTTTCATAGAGTCTTTTCATATATATATTTTTTTTGTTTTTTGCTAAAAAATTTAAAGCAAATTACTTATATGGTTAAGAAGAGTTTTCGTAAGAAAATATAAGCACATACTTTTCACTCACTCAAAAAATATGACTTTCTTTGGTATTTTTAACTTGACCAGGTATGAAGTGTCTTTTTAGAGTAGGCTAATGTTTCTAAATGTTAATATCTTTGTTTTCTAGGGCATTCTGGAACAGGATGCATTCCACAGATCGCTCTTGGCCTGCTGCCTTGAGGTTGTCACTTTTTCTTATAAGCCTCCAGGAAACTTTCCATTTATTACTGAAATATTCGATGTACCACTTTATCATTTTTATAAGGTATTTTTTAAAATCTGATACTGATGAGGAAACTGTAGATAAGACAGACTTCCTATTGTTAATCATTTAGTTTCATGTTAACATCTAAGTACATTTCTTGTATTTTTAATTACATATTTAATCTCTAGACTATTTGGGGAGCATAGAAAAATAAGACAGTTTTAAGATCAATATCAGTTAGTTTTAATATAGTTATAGAAGACCTATTGTGCTTTAAAACTTCATGATTCCTCCCTTTATCCGATAAAGGCTTTTAGAATACCGTGATTTTTGTGAGCTAAAAAGGCTAAAAAATGAACAAATAAATTGGTAGCACGCACATCACTAGCTTATTTTGTACAGCAACTTTCTTTTTTTATTCTAGAAAGCTAAATAACATTGAAAGTGTCTTCCAGAAAAAGTAAAAGTTCTTTTTCAAATTTTTTATAGAGGCACAGAGTTGTAGCATTGATTTGTTAGTTGTTTCCTTCTTGATATTGACATAGTACATGAGTATATCTTAATTCTCTTATAGTAATCAAAACTAACTTTTAAAGTGGTATAGATGTTTAATTTTTGAGTTTTTATATGAAATTTTAAGAATAATATTTTTCTTTTTTTTTAACATTTTGTGTTGTGAAATATACAAAAAAGCAAAAAATTTCCAAGTACATTTTAACAAATAATTATGGAACATATTTCAAAGTTTGGTATGGGTTGCACTTGCACAATTTCAGGTTTTTCCTTCTAGCTCTTTGGAGATACTGGAGACTAAAAGAAATATCAGTATAATGATTCAGCAGTCATATTCATTTGTTAAATCCTATTTTCTCTGTTATTACTCCTCCTTCTCCTTGATCCTTCTCCAAGACTTTCGGGATATTTGAGCTGTGCTCATTCTAACTTTTTCATGTTGAAAAGGGGTGTTGACAATATGGGATAGAGGGATGGAACAGTTGATGTTCTTGGAGGGGCTGGCCCCTCTGAGTTTCAGGATTTATCTGCCTGCCCTAGGAACCATCTGGAGGTTATAGGTTTCTAGAAAGTAAACTTAGTGTGTGAAACTTTTGTAGACTCTCAGGTAGTGCCCTAGGCATTCTTCAGGGTTAACAGGTATGATGTTGGTTGGAGTTTGGAAAACTGTGGCAATTAGCAATATCTAGCAGAAGTTTACACAAGAGTAGCCACCAGAATAGCCTCTTGACTATATATTAACTCTCTTAGCCACTGATGCCTTATTTTGTTACATTTCTTTTCTCCTTTTGGTCAGGAAGGTGTTGTCAGGGCCAGGCTCATCCCTGGGAGTCATGTCCCACATTGCTATGGAGACAAGAATAGTGTTTTTCAACTTCAGTATACAAGACCTGTTTTTTCTTTTTGAATATTTTTGAAATGTCACTATACAGAAGATTGCATATAATTTATACATACAATTTAAATAATAATTATTAAACCACTAGGGCATTTTTCTTTATTTCAGGTGATAGAAGTATTCATTAGAGCAGAAGATGGCCTTTGTAGAGAGGTAGTAAAACATCTTAATCAAATTGAAGAACAAATCTTAGACCATTTGGCATGGAAACCAGAGTCCCCACTTTGGGACAGAATTAGAGACAATGAAAACAGAGTTCCTACATGTGAAGAGGTTTGTGAAAATATCTTAATATCTATCTTTCTGTAGGAAAGGAATGTCAGTATCTAGTCTATTCCTAATCCCCTTTCAGAGAGAGCAATAAAATTTAGTCTCTTCTTTTGGAGGGTGGGGGATGGGGCAGAAAGATGCAATGGGTTCAATATAGTACAACCACCCCTGTTGTAAAAAGGAAGCCAAAGCCACAGAAATGATTTGTGCTTTGCCCCAAGGTTTCAGTGACAGGTTAAGAATTCAATGTTCTGTTTTGATTTCCTGATCAAATTCTGTACCTTAGAGTGGTTGATATTCTCTTTCTCCAAATCAATAATGAAGGCTGATTCATATTTACTATCCAGTTTTCAGCTTTTGAGTTTTTTAAGATGGCCAGAAATTTATTTTAGACTTCAGCATGAAAATGGAAATGTCAGCTGATGTCATTCATGTGAATAACTGATGAGCCAAGATAGTTTTTCTTCTGTCTGAGAGTCTTAGTGTATTTCTAGTCAAAATGCTTTCTTGAATATTAGCATTCTGTGTGAACAATTCTTTATAGGTCATGCCACCTCAGAATCTGGAAAGAGCAGAGGAAATTTGTATTGGTGGCTCCCCTTTGACTCCCAGAAGGGTCAGTGAAGTTCGTGCTGATACTGGAGGACTTGGAAGAAGTAAGTTTGAGATTCTAGGGAGAATGTTTAAGGGCCTAATATCTGGGTATTTATATTTAATCTAAACTTTTGAGTGAAGTTAATAGAGTATATCTAAAGGACAATATTCTGTGCATTACAGCACCACGTGGACCACTTAAAAAAATACTTCTGAAGAATATTTAAGAACACAGGAAAATGCATGATATAACAGTGTTTTGTTTTTTTATTCAAAAGAAAAATAACAAATAGACATTAAAAAAAGAAAGCTCAAAACCCCTTGTACCCTGTATCTCCCCGATTATTGACTCTTAGTGTTGATGTGGTACATTTTTTACTGTTGATGAAAGAATATTAAGATATTACTGTTAACTATAGTCCATAGTTTGCAGTAGGTACTTTTTCCCCATATACCATTTTTTATTAACTCTTTGTACAAGCGTACATTTGTACTAGTTCATGAAAGAATTTATTTATATTTGTAGTGTTAATCATAAATATTATCCACCACAATGTTCAATGGGTTATATAATCCCATATTTTAACCTCTAGCTTTCCTTCTGGTGACATTCATGACTGCTTTCAACCATATTCACCTACAATTCAACACTATTGCTTGTAATCCTGATAATGAGTTACTGTCACTTCTATCCATTTCCAAACATTTAAGTTCAACCTTATTAAAATTTCTGTACAGATTAGGCAACCATTCCCCATTCTCTAGCCCCATTCTGTCTCTTGGTCACCTATATTCTAAATTTATGACTATGAGTTTATATATTCTAATTATTTCATGTTAGTGAAATCATATAATATTTGCATGATATACAAATCATATATAATATAGTATTACAATACTATATACTTATGTGGTCATATAGATAACCATACAAAGGGTTGAAAAGGAAAAACCAAACCGTTAATGATTATTGAGTGATAGAATTCCAGGTGATTTCTGTACACTTTTTTTTTTTTTTTACATTTTTTATCGTATAGTATAACATCTATATAAAGTAAAGAAATAAAAAAACAATTGTTTTCAAAGAACTCTTCAACAGGTAATTACAGGACAGATCCCAGAGTTTATCATGGGCTACTATACAATTCTCTCAGATTTTTCCTTCCAGCTGCTCCAGAATATAGTAGGCTAGAGGGCTTATTTATTTTTTTTAATCATCACAATCGACTTTTTTTCCTTCTTTTTTCGTGAAAAATAACGTATATACAAAAAAGCTATAAATTTCAAAGCACAGCACCACAATGAGTTGTAGAACGTATTTCAGAGTTTGACATGGGTTACAGTTTCACAATTTTAGGTTTTTACTTCTAGCTGCTCTAAAATACTGGAGAGTAAAAGAGATATCAGTTTAATAATTCAGCATTCATATTCATTTTTTAAATCCTATCTTCTCTGTATAACTCCATCACATTTGAACTTTTGATGACTGATTCAGTCTCTTTACTTATGATTGGTTTGTTGAGATCTGCTATTTCTTCCTGAGTCAGTGTAGCTTGTTTGTGTGTCTCCAGGAATTTGTCCATTTCATCTAAGTTGTCTAGTTTCTTGGCATGTAGTTGTTCATAGTATCCTCTTATGATTTCTTTTATTTCTTCAGGGACTGTGGTAAGGCAGTCCTCATTTCTGATTTTGTTTATTTGCACCCTCTGTCTTTTTTTTCTTTGCCAGTCTTGCTAGTGGCCCATCAATTTTATTGATTTTATCAAAGAACCAACTTTTAGTTTTATTGATTCTTTCTGTTGTTCTTTTGCCCTCCCATTCATTTATTTCTTCTTTAATCTTTGTTGTTTTTCTTCTTCTATTTGCTGTTCTTTCTCAAGTTCCTCTAGATGTAGAGGAACAATAAATTCCCCTTTTAGCACATCCTTTCCCACATCCCATGAGTTCTGATAAGTTGTATTCTCATTTTCATTCATCTCCAGATAGCTACTGATTTCTCTAGCAATTTCTTCTTTGGCCCACTGATTGTTTAAGAGTGTGTTATTTAATCTCCATATATTTGTGAATGTTCTCATTCTTTGGTGGTTATTGAGATCCAGCTTCATCACATTGTGATCAGGGAAAGTGCTTTGAATAATTTCAGTGTTTTTAAATTTATACAGACCTGTTTTGTGCCCCAGCATATGATCTATCCTAGAGAATGTTCCATCAGCACTAGAGAAGAATTTATATCCTTGTGCTTTGAGGTGCAATGACCTATATACGTCTGTTAGGTCTAATTCATTTATCAAGTTATTTAACTTCTCTATTTCCTTGTTGATCTTCTGTCTGGTTGTTCTATCTATAGAGGAGAGTGGTATATTGAAGTCTCCTACTATTATTGTTGAAATATCTATGTCTCCCTCAGTTTTTTTTTGTTTGTCTTTTTTTTTAATTAGTTTTTAAATTTAAAAAAATATATAACAACAAACGCAAACATTCTTAACTTATGATCATTCCATTCTACATATATAATCAGTAATTCACAATATCATCACATAGTTGCTATTCATCATGATCATTTCTTAGAACATTTGCATCAATTCAGAAAAAGAAATAAAAAGAAAACAGAAAAAAATTCATACATACCATACCTCTTTCCCCTCCCTTTCATTCATCACTAGCATTTCAACCTAAATTTAACATTCGTAGCCCCTATTATTTATTTTTATTCCATATAATTTACTCATCTGTTGATAAGGTAGATAAAAGGAGCATCAGACACAAGGTTTACACAATCACACAGTCACATTGTGAAAGTTGTATCATGATACAATCATAATCAAGAAACATGGCTACTGGAACACAGCTCTGCATTTTCAGGCAGTTCCCTCCAGCCTCTCCATTACATCTTGACTAACAAGGTGATATCTATTTAATACGTAAGAATAACCTCCAGGATAACCTCTTGACTCTGTTTGGAATCTCTCAGCCATTGACACTTTATTTTGTCTCATTTCGCTCTTCCCCCTTTTGGTCGAGAAGATTTTCTCAATCCAATGATGCTGAGTCTCAGCTCATTCTAGGATTTCTGTCCCACGTTTCCAGGAAGGTCCACACCCGTGGGAGTCATGTCCCATGTAGACAGGGGGAGGGCAGTGAGTTTCCTTGTGGTGTTGGCTGGAGAGAGAAAGAGAGAGGCCACATCTGAGCACCAAAAGAGGTTCTCTTGGGGGTGACTCTTAGGCCTAATTTTAAGTAGGCTTGACCTATCCTTTGTGGGGTTAAGTTTAATATGAACAACCCCCAAGATTGGGGGCTCAGCATTTTGCTTTGGTTGTCCCCACTGCTTGTGAGAATATCAGGAATTCAACTTGGGAAAGTTGACTTTTCCCCCTTTCTCACCATTCCCCAAAGAGGACTTTGCAAATACTTTTTTATTCACTGATCAAATCACTCTGGTATTTATCGGGGCATCACTCTGGACAAACCAACAAAATCTCATGCCCTACTCAAGGTTCCATGTACTTATGGTGTTCAATTAAGCTGCTACATAAGTTATATTACGAAATGCACTAGTCAAAATATAAGTTTTTACAAATAAACATTTTTTGCTTTCGTCACACACATAAGTTAAAATTTTAAAATATTAATTACCCATCTATTTTCAGCACCCTGCAGTAATGACATTCCTTTGTTTTTCCTCATGCAAAAACAATTTTTAAATTTGTACATTTAGTCACTATCATTATACACTCTAGGTATTTCTAGATTACACTATCTCTGTCTTTATCGTCTTTCTTTCTGATTTCATTTGTGCCCCCAGACCTCCTCCCTCTATCTCACATTCAGCTTCATTCAGTGTTTTAACAATTGTATTATAGTTAGGTGGTATTGTGCTATCCATTTCTGAGTTTATTCACTAATGTCAGTTCATATCAGTGAGACCATACAGTATTTGTCCTTTTGTTTCTGGCTAATCTCACTCAGCATAATGTCCTTAAGGTCCATCCATGTTGTTATATACTTCATAACTTCATTCTGTCTTACAGTTGCATAATATTCCATCATATTTATATACCAGTTTGTTTAGCCACTCGTCTATTGATGGACATTTTGGCTGTTTCCATCTCTTCGCAATTGTAAATAATGCTGCTATAAACATTGGTGTGAAAATGTCCGTTTGTGTCCTTGCCCTCATGTCCTCTGAGTAGATACCTAACAATGGTATTGACGGGTCATATGGCAATTCTATATTTAACTTCCTGAGGAACCACCAAACTTCCTTCCACAGCAGTTGTACCATTTGACATTCCCACCAACAGTGGATAAATGTGCTTCTTTCTCCACATCCTCTCCAGCACTTGTCATTTTCTGTTTATTAATAATGGCTATTCTGGTGGGTGTGAGATGATATCACATTGTGGTTTTGATTTGCATTTCTCTAATAGCCAGGAAAGTTGAGCATCTTTTCATGTACCTTTTAGCCATTTGTATTTACTCTTCTGAGAAGTGTCTGTTCAAGTCTTTTGCCCATTTTGTAACTGGGTAGTCTGTCTTTTTTGTTGTTGTTGAGTTGAAAAATCTCTTTATATATTCTGGATACTAGACCTTTACCTGATATATAGTTTCCAAATATTGTCTCCCATTGTGTAGGCTTTTTTTTTTTTTTACTTTCTTGATGAAGATCTTTGATGTGCAAAAGTGTTTAATTTTGAGGAGTTCCCATTTATTTATTTATTTATTCAATGCTCTTGCTTTGGGTGTAAGGTCTACGAAACCGCCTCCTAGTACAAGATTTATAAAATATTTCCCTACATTTTCTTCTAACAGTTTTATGGTCTTAGATCTAATGTTTAGGTCTTGATGCATTTTGAGTTAATTTTTGTATATGGTATGAGATATGGATCCTGTTTCATTCTTTTGCATATGGATATCCAGTTCTCTAGACACCATTTCTTGAAGAGACTGTTCTGTCCCAGATGAGTTGGCTTGACTGCCTTATCAAAGATCAATTGTCCATAGATGAGAGGGTCTATATCTGAACACTCTATTTGATTCCATTGGTCAATATATCTATCTTTATGCCAGTACCATGCTGTTTTGACCATTGTAGCTTCATAATATGCATTAAAATCAGGTAGCGTGAGACCTCTGACTTCTTTTTTTTTCTCAGGGTATTTTTAGCTATTTGGGGCACCCCACCCTTCCAGACAAGTTTGGTTATTAGGTTTTTCTATATCTGATAAGTAAGCTTTTGGGACTTTAATTGGTATTACATTGAATCTGTAAATCAATTCAGGTAGAATTGACATCTTAACTATATTTAGTCTTCCAATCCATGAACACAGTATGCCCTTCCATCTATTTAGGTCTTCTGTGATTTCTCTTAACAACTCCTTGTAGTTTTTTTTGTACAGGTCTTTTATCTCTTTAGTTAAATTTATTCCTGAATATTTTATTCTTTTGGTTGCAATTGTAAATGGAATCCGTTTCTTGATTTCCCCCTCAGATTGTTCATTACTAGTGTATAGAAACACTACAGATTTTTGAGTGTTGATCTTGTAACCTGCCACTTGCTGTACTCATTTATTAGCTCTAGTAGTTTCGCTGTGGATTTTTTTGGGTTTTCGACACATAGTATCATATTATCTGCAGACGGTAAGAGTTTTACTTCTTCCTTTCCAATTTTGATGCCTTGTAATTCTTTTTCTTGTCTAATCACTCTGGCTAGAACTTCCAGCGCAATGTTGAATAACAGTGGTGATAGTGGACATCCTTGTCTTGTTTCTGATCTTAGGGGGAAAGTTTTCAGTTTTTCTTTATTGAGGATGATGTTAGCTGTGGGTTTTTCATATATTCTCTTTATCATTTTGAGGAAGTTCCCTTCTATTCCTATCCTTTGAAGTGTTTTCAGCAGAAAAAGATGTTGAATTTTGTCAAATGCCTTTTCTGCATCAATCGAGATGATCATGTGGTTTTTCTGCTTTGATTTGTTGATATGGTGTGTTACATCAATTGATTTTCTTATGTTGAACCATCCTTGTATACCTAGAATGAATCTACTTGGTCATGGTTGGACCATGTGCTGCAGGATTCCATTTGCTAGAATTTTGTTGAGGATTTTTGCATCTATATTCATTAGAGAGATTTGTCTGTAGTTTTCTTTTTTTGTAATATCTTTGTCTGGCTTTGGTATGAGGGTGACGTTGGCTTCATAGAATTAGTTAGGTAGCTTTCCCTCCTCTTCAGTTTTTTTGATGCATTTGAGCAGGATTGGTTCTAATTCTTTCTGGAATGTTTGGTAGAATTCACATGTGAAGCCATCTGGTCCTGGATTTTTCTTTTTGGGGAGCTTCTTAATGACTGATTCAATTTCTTTACTTGTGATTGGTTTGTTGAGGTCGTCTCTTTCTTCTCAAATCAATGCTGGTTGTTCATGCCTTTCTAGGAAGTTGTCCATTTCATCTACATTGTGTACTTTATTAGCATAAAGTTGTTCATAGTATCCTCTCATTTCTTCCTTTATTTCCTGGTTATGTCTCCTCTTTCATTTCTGATTTTATTTACTTGCATTCTCTCTCTTCTTCTTTTTGTCAACCTTGCTAGTGGTCCATCAGTTTTATTGATTTTCTCATAGAACCAGTTTCTGATTATGCTGATTTTCTTGATTGTTTTCATGTCCTCAGTTTCATTTATTCTGCTCTTATCTGCATTATTTCTTTCCTTTTGCTTGCTTTGGGTTACTTTGCTCTTCTTTCTCTAGTTCTTTGAAGTGCACAGTTAATTTCTCCATTTTTGCTGTTTCTTCTTTTTTGATATAGGCATTTAGGGCAATAAATTTCCCTGTTAACACTGCCCTTGCTGCATCCCATAAAATTTGATATGTTGTGTTTTCATTTTCATTTGTCTCAAGATATTTACTGATTTCTCTTGTATTTTCTTCCTTGACCCACTGGTTCTTTAAAAGTGTGTTGCTGAGCCTCCATAAGTTTGTGAATTTTCTGGCACTCTGCCTATTGTTGATTTTCAACTTCATTCTTTTATGATCTGAGAGAGGGTTTTATATGATTTCAGTCCTTTTAAATTCATTGAGACTTGCGTTGTGACTGAGCATATGGCCTATCCTTGAGAATGATCCATGAGCACTTGAGAAAAACGTGTATCCTGCTGTTGTGGGATGTAATGTTCTATAAATGTCTTTTGAGTCTAGCTCATTTATTGTATTATTCAAATTCTCTGTTTCTTTATTGATCCTCTGTCTAGATGTTCTTGTCCATTGATGAGAGTATGGAATCAAAGTCTCCAACTATTGTGGTAGAGATGTCTATTTCTCTTTTCAGTGTTTGCCTCATGTATTCTGGCACATTCTGGCTTGGTGCATAAATATTTATGATTGTTATGTTTTCTTGTTCAGTTGCTCCTTTTATTAATACATAGTGTCCTTCTTTGTCTCTTTTAACTGTTTTACATTTGAAATCTAATTGGTTGGATATTAGTATAGCTACTCCTGCTCTTTTCTGATTGTTATTTGCATGAAATATCTTTTCCCAACCTTTCACTTTCAACCTATGTTTATCCTTGGGTCTAAGATATGTTTCCTGGAGATAGCATATACATGGGTCCTGTTTTTTAATCCATTCTGCCAGCCTATGTCTTTTGATTTGGGAGTTTAATCCATTAACATTTAGTGTTATTACTGTATGGGTAGTACTTTCTTCTACCATTTTGCCTTTTGGATTTTATATGTCATATCTAATTTTCCTTCTTTTTACCTTTACTCATAGTCTTCCTTTCTACACTCTTCTCCACACCTCTCTCTTTTGTCTTTTTGTATCTGCC
>PVIY010013635.1:0-58659 GCA_004026745.1 Myrmecophaga tridactyla
CATCCAGATCTGCACATGCGCACACCCCCAGTCACACCCCCTAGATCTGGGCAAGTGCTGATCTGTGCACTGGGCCACATCCGCCCCCAGCCTGCACAGGTGCAATGCTGACCCATGGCCCTGAGCTTAGCACATGCACACAAAGGGCGCCACACCCTAGACCTGCACACACCCCCAACCTGTGCACCTGCACAGCCACATCCTCCCTGTTGCTGGGCACCCATGTTCACAGGCACCAGCACAGCCTTCCCAACCTGTGCCTATACTTGCACTGCAATGCATCACTACACCAGTGTGTCCCGCCTCACGGCCTGCATCCTGCAAATACAAGGCTTTACAGTACTGAAGGAAATAAATTTCCAAAGTAAACTAATCAAGATATTTACATGCCACAAAGATAGCAGAAGATCACTAAGCATATCATGTTGCAGACAGACATAGCCCAGCCTAACAACTAAATTAAAACACCAGAGACACCGATGTTGGAACAACTAATCAAATATATCCATATAACCCTGCTAAATAAAATAAATGAGATGGCTAATGACATAAAGGAGATCAAGAAGACTCTAAAAGAGCATAAAGAGGAATTTGAAAGAATAAATAGTAAAATAGCAAATACCACAGAGATTAAAGATTCTGTAGAACAAATAAAAAACATACTGGAGACACAAAAGAGCAGATTTGAAGAGGCAGAAGAAAGAATAAGTGAACTAGAGGACAGGACAACTAATTTCAAATACTCAAAACAATCAATGGATCAAAGAATAAATTGCAAGAGAAATCAGTACATATCTCAAGATGAAAACAAGAACATAACATAACAAAATTTATGACAAACAAATAAGGCAGTGCTGAGAAGGAAAGTGTACAGCCCTAAATGCCTGCATTAAAAAGGAAGAAAGAGAGCAATGTTGGCGCAGTGACAGAGTTCTCACCTGCCATGCCAGACACCCGGGTTCACATCCTGGTGCCTGCCCATGCAAAAAAAAATCTTAAAAACATGAAGAAAGCGCTAATTTCCAAGACCTTACTGCACACCTGGAGGAACTAGAAAAAGAACAGCAAACTAATCTCAAAGCAAGCAGAAGGAAAAATTAGGGTAGAAATAAATTGAGAATAATAAAAAAAAATAACAGAGATAATAAACAAGTCGGTTCAGTAAAATTGAAGATCAATAAAATTGACAAACCCTTAGCTATACTAACAAAGAAGAAAAGAGAGGAGATGCAAATAAATAAAACCAGAATTGGGAGGAAGGGTCATTACTACTGACCCTGCAGAAATAAAAAGGCTCATAAGAGGACACCATAAACAACTGTATGCCAACAAATTAGACAACATATATGAAATGGACAAATTCCTAGAAATACACAAACCCACACTGACTCTAGAAGAAATAGAAGATGTCAACAAACCAATCACAAGTAAAGAAAATGGATCAGTCATCAAAAACCTCCCAATAAAGTAAAGCTCAGGACCAGATGGTTTCAAAGGGGAATTGTACCAATTATTCCAAGAAAAAGTAATACCAATTCTGCTCAAGCTCTTCCAGAAAATTGAAGAGAAGGAAACACTGTCTAATTCATTCTATGAAGGCAACATCACCAAAATACCAAAGCCAGATAAAGATACTGCAAGAAAATAAAATTACAGAACAATGTGTCTAAAGAATATAGACACAAATATCCTTGACAAAATATTTGCAAATCAAATTTAACAGCACACATTAACAGAATTATACACTATGATCATGTGGGCTTTATCTCCGGTATGCAAGGGTGATTCAACACAATAAAATAATTTGATGTAAAACAGTACATTAACAAATTGAAGGGGAAAGCCACATGATTATCTCAATTGATGCAGGCAAGGCATTTGACAAAATCCTGCATCCTTTCTTGATAAAAACACTTTGAAGGATAGGAATAGAAGGAAACTTCCTCAACGTGATAAAGAAGATAAATGAAAAAGCCCAGAGCTAAAATTGTACTCAATGGTGAAAGACTGAAAACTTCCCCTGAAAGATCTAGACAAAGACAAGGATGCCCACTGTCACCACTCTTATTCAATATTGTGCTAAAAGTTCTAGCCAGAGCATTTAGGCAAGAAAAAGAAATAAGAGACATCTAAATTGGAAAGGAAAGTTTTACTTTTCCCTTTATGCAGATGATATGATCCTATATATAGAAAGTCCCCCAAAATCTACAACATAGTTTCCAGAGCTAATAAATGAGTTCAGCAAAGTGGTAGGACACAAGATCAACATGCTAAAATCAGTATTGTTTCTATACACTAATCTGAGGAGGAAATAAATTTAAAAATTCCATTTACAATAGCAACTAAAGAATAAAATATCTAGGAATAAATTTAACCAAGGATATAAAGGACTTGTACATGGAAAACTATAAAAAATTGCTTTCAAAAAAATCAAAGAAGACCTAAATAGATGAAAAGACATCCTAGGTTCATGGATTGGATGACTAAACATCATTAATACATCAATTCTACCCAAATTGATTTACAGGTTCAATACAATCCCAATAAAAATTCCAACAGCCTACTTTGAAGAAATGGAAAAGCCAATTATCAAATTCCTTCAGAAGCATAAGGGGCTCTAAACAGCCAAAAACATATTGAAAAAGAATAATGAAGTTGGAGGACTCACACTTCTTGATTTTAAAGCAAAACTACCATGGTCAAAACAGCATGGCACTGGCATAAAGATAAACACGTTGACCAATGGAATCAAACTGAGAGTTCAGAAGTAGACCCTCATATCTACAGCCAACTGATATTTAACAAGTCTGTCAAGTCCATTCAATTGGGGCAGAATAGTCTCTTCCATAAATGGTGCAGGAAAAACTGGAGATCCATACGCAAAAGGTTAAAGAGGACCCCTATACTCACATCCTATACAAAAATTAACTCAAAATGGATTGAAGACCTAAATATAAGAGCCAGGACCATAAAATTCCTAGAAGAAAATGTAAAGTATCTTCAAGATCTTGTGGTAGGCAATGTTCTTAGACTTTACACAGAAAGCACAAGCAACAAAAGAAAAAAATAGATCTCCTCAAAACTGAAAACTTTTGTCTTCAAAGGACTTTGCCACGAAAATGAAGAGGCAACCTATTCAATGGGAGAAAGTATTTGAAAACCACATATCTGATAAGTGTTTAAAACACAGATTATATAAAGAAATCCTACAACTCAACAATAAAAAGATGGACAACCAAATTAAAAAATGGGCAAAAGACTTGAATAGACATTTTTTCAAATAGGAAACATAAATGACTAAAAAGCACATGAAAAGATGCTTGAAATCAATTCCTAACAGGGACATTCAAATCAAAACGAAAATAAGATATCATTTCACACCTACTAGAATGGTCATTACTAAAAAAAAAAAAAATTGCTATTGTTGGAGAGGATATGCAGAAAGAGAAACACTCATTCACTGATGGTGAGAAAGTAAAATACTGTAGTTGCTGTGGAAGACAGTTTGGCAGTTTCTTAAGTAGCTAAATAGAGAATTTCCATATGATCTGGCAACCTGACTACTAGGTATATACCCAGAAGAACTGAAAGTAGGAATGTGAACTGACACTTGCACACTAGTCTCCATAGCAGCATTATTCACAATTGCCAAAAGACAGAACCAACAACTGCCCATCAACCAATGAATGGTAAACAAAATGTGATTTACACATATGATGGAATATTATTCAGCTGTAAGAAGGAATGAAATCATGATGCATGCAACATGGATGAACCCTGAGTGTTTTATGTTGTGTGAAATAAACCAGACGCAAAAGCATAAATAAATATGTTATGATCTCACTAATATGAACTAATTATAAAAAGCAAACTCGTGGAGTTAGAATCTAGAATATAGGTTGCCAGGGGATAGAATGGGGGTATAGAAAGAGAAGCTGGTGTTTAATTTGTTCAGAATTTCTATTTAAGTTGATCGCAAATGTTTGCAAACGGATAGTGATGATGGTAGCACATTATTGTGAGTATAATTAACAGTGCTGAATTATGTTAGTGAATCTGGTTAAAATGGGACATTTGGGGACATATGTTACTAGAAGGAAAATTAGGAGATAAAACATGGAACTATATAACATACTGAACTCTGTTGTGGATGATACTATGGTTAACAGTAAAAATATAAGAATGTGTTTTTCATGAATTATAACAAATGTATGTCACTATTACAAGGTGTTAATAATAGAGTGACATATGGGGAAAATGCACCCAATGTAAACTATGGACTATAGTTAACAATAATATTTTAATATTCTTTCATTAATTTTAACAAAGGTACCACACCAATGCAAAGTGTCAACATTAGGGGGTATAAGGGAACATTGTATTTTTTTACAACTTTTATGTAAATCTACAACTTTTCTAATTTAAAAAAACAAATTTTTTAATTGTATATACCAAATATCAGGCACTACAATGTCGTATTCATAATCACATTTAATGTTTCCATCACTCCTTACAGTAGGAACCATCATTCCCATTTTGCAGATCAGAAAACTCAGGTCAGTGAGGCTAAGAATCTTATTCAACAACACCAAGAAAATTATGGGAAGAGCCTAGAATTGAACCAGCTCTATCCAACTGTGAAGCCTCCCACTCTCACCCCCAATCCCTGACAGATTTCTAGGCTAGATAAAACTAGGGTGTCCCTACACTTTCAAGCTATGCCTTGTCCTTAAACCAGCCTTCCATCCCCAGGATTTCCAAGAAATAACCATCATTTACAGTTTGAGAGAACATTCTCCCCTCTGCTTGTCTGGCTCCTTCCACCAGAAGCTGTAAAACCATAGGCCTTCAAAACTATAAGCATGACAGTGACCTGCTAGACCAGTGTTTTTCTCGTCTTTTCCTTATCTGTAGCAGAATCTTGGAGCTCCCACATATGAAACAGATACTAGCATAGAACTCTGTAGCCCCAATTCCAAGACCTTGGGACCCCATGCCCCTCCAAGGATCGCAGTCTAACCTACTCCCACCCTTATTTATGGATGAGAAGCTGGGGACCAGAGTCAGGAAGGGGCTTGCCCAAGTTACTCCATGACTGTGTAGCACACAGGGACAAGAATCTATATCCATTGTTTCTAGAGTGTTCTCTTCTGCAGAGTGGCCAAGTTATCATCATCAGGGTGAAGGAGGAGGTGTCCTGCGTCTTTATAGGCGGATGCATGGGTATGAGATCTGGGGATAGGAACTTCCTTCTGGCACGGAATGATAATAATAATAGCCAACATTTGTTGAGCACCTTCTAGGCACAGGGCTAAGAGTATTCCTTGCATTATTGCATTTAATACTCTCTGCAGAATATGACCCCATTGTGCAGATAAGGAAACTCATCTTAATTATATGCCAAAGTAACCCAGCTAGCTGCAGAAGGACCTGATTGCTGGCCATCTCAGTCCAGAACCCTGCTCTTAACCAATCTGCTAAACTGCCCTCCTAGGAGCAGGAAATATCCTTGAGATGAGAGAAGGCTAGTAGTTCGTTCACACTTATCAACACATCCTTCCCTCCCCTCCTGCTGATCTCCCCACAAATGCTCTGCACAATCAGACATTTCATTCTCCTTACCGTGACTGCCAATATTCAGGGTCTTGCGTATAAATGTGCACCCCCTACTCTCCCTCCAACAAACCCACACGCACCCATATACACATGCAGGCACGCACTCATGCATAATGCATAATGCCGTGGTCTCAAATCCTGCTAAATTGAGATTCAGCCGGCTGTTGGGTCTGGAGACACCTCGGTGCCTGCGTCATTAGCTGAGCTCTGAAAGCCATCATTACTGCAGCCACTGTGGCTGAGTCACTGAGACTGTGAGCAGGTAATAGAATTGTGGGGAGAGATAATAAAAGAGAATGGAATGAGACTCGGGCTGGAAAGGAGCACTATCTGTTATCCGGCTCTGAAGGATGATATGTAAACAAGGAGCCCTGGGCCCCAGAGATGGCAGGAAGTGCTGAGTCCCTCAGCAGAGGATAATCAACAGCCCATTTATAACCTCCACACTCTGGAGGTTTCAAAGGAGAAGAAGAAAAATAAATAAATGAAATTAATTTAATGTGGACACATCCTTTACATTTGTTTTGCTATAGCAGATGTGTGCGATACCCTTATAGACCTGCTCAACTGGCCTCCACTAGGCGTCTTTACCTAAAAGAGCAAAGGCAAAACAAGCTAGGACTTCAGGCACTTTTGCCTCTGACATCACAAAGAAGGGGGCCACAGCAGAGAATCCCAGGGCTGGAAGAAGCTTTAAAATCTCATTTTCAATGGCAGAGGGGAAGATGCGGGGTCTCTCTCGGCATGCAATTGTGCGGGTTGTTCTCCACATGGGGGGCCCTAGATGAGGGGTGAGTTGGGACTGAAATCCACGCTCTGCTGGACAGACTGTGGTCCTGGCAGGGGACTGCACCCACCTCTATATAATTTCACAAGGAGGAGCCAAAGGAAGGACTAGTGAGTTACACTTAACAAGGAAATTGGAAGACCTGGGGTGTGTGGGAATCACACACTGCAACCTTCCATGTATCTTCTACCTACATTTATTCTCTCTCCTGGAAAAGGAGGGCGGTTAGGGAAGGTGCAGGGGAAGGGGATGGCCATCACAGGGCATGGGTTTCCTGCCAGCCAAAGTGCTGAAAATATGCAGCATTTGCCTTATTTCATCCTTTCAGAAATCCCACTTGATGTTTACCCAGTCCCAATCTGCAGAGGAAATAGAAAGTGAGGCTGAGAGGCCCCAGGTCACAGAACACATGAGTGGAGAGACCAGGATTGCAAATAAAAGGGTGTCTGGGCTTGAAGCCTGTGCTCTTTTCCCCCATAATACATCTCCTCTCTGAGGCAATTTCCACCTTTCGTTTTCCACGATTCAATATGCAAAATGACTTTGGTTATTGGGGTTTGGAGGACAGAGGATACTGTTGCTATCCAAGTCTAAAAAATGCTGAAAATCCCCCACTAGAAATCGATGGGTCTGAGCAAAAGACAGCACAGTCAGGGAGTGGTGGCAGTAAAACTGACCACAGGCAGATGTGGTCTTCCAGGGAGGTTAATGAGAGGTAATCCTGAAAATCACTATCCCATAAGTCCGGTGTCAATATTTAGTAAAATAATTGGACAAATGTGCCCACCGAAAATCTGTAAGCATTCAGCAGATAATAGAATAGTGAATGATAAGAAGCACTGGAGGTTCATGCAGAACAAATCATCCTGGACAACTTGATAGCTTTTTCTGACAAAATTACCAAATTAGTAGATGAAGGAGACATAGTAAAGGCTATGGATCTGAGCTCCAGCGAAATACTGAATAGTGCTGTGTACGATGTTCCACCTGCCAAATTAATTCAAACTGCCTCTGATTCGTGCTGTATCATGTGGGTTAGTATTATTGAATCTGGTTGAAGAATAAAGCCGTCAGATGCTGGTCCATGGTGCTGCTCCAAAGGCCAGGAGCCAAAGACATTGTCGCCCCTGCCTGTGGTCTGGAGCATGGTGTCCCTGGGACCACAGAAAGAGAATGGAGACATCTGTAAGGCAGACAAGGATTCTGGGGCACCAAGAGGGAAGGGACTGTAACAAGCATGTGATTATCACAATCACTCTATGAGGTGAGCAGCATCACCGTCATCATTCATCTCCATCATCATTGTTGCTTATGAGGATCTGGTGGTCAGAGAGCGAGTGGCTTACCAAACGTTACATAGATGGGCTAGGTATGCCTGATTCTAATATCTGAGCACTTTTCTCTTTGGCCAGTGGGGATCTCAAACTTTGGCGTGCATCAGAATTGGCGGGAGGGGAGGGGCGGGGCGGGCCTGCTAAGGCACAGATGCCTCCCCCACCCCCTAGAGCAGGTCTGGAATGGGGCCTGAGGACGTGCATCTCTTTCGAGTTCGTAGGCGATGCAGACGCTCCTGGTTCAGAGACCACACTGATGTATTTTTCCCATGCATCGTTTGCATATGAATCATCCGGGGGCCTTGTTAAAAATGCAGATTCTGATTGAGTGGACCTTCTGGGGAGAGAGGGAGTGGGATTCTGCATTTCTAATAAGTTCCAGGTATTGTCCATGCTGCTGGTCACCACGACTTGAGCAGCAAATGCCCAGGCCATGATGTTGGCATATGAGAAATTGAGAAAGACAGTACCACAATCAAATGTCTTCTCTGAAAACCAAAAGGAGAGGCACCATCACAGAACAAAGATAAAAATTGAGCTGTAGGTCACAATAATAGAAGTACACTGAGTGAAGCTGAGTGTGACTATAGCTAAGGGAGAAAGGCTGGGGGCATGTATGACACCAGAAGGAAAGATAGAGGATAAAGACTAAGAATGTACAATTTAGGGACGCCTAGAGGGGACAGTGACAGTGATTAAATGTATAAATATAAGTAGGTTTTTGCATGAGAGAGAACAAATGAATGTCAATATTGCAAGGTTTTGAAAAGGATGGTATACAGGAAAAAATACAGTCAACGCAAACACAGTAATATAATATACTCTCACTGAATGTAACAAAGGCAATATATCAACACTAAATGTAAATATGTGGGGGGTATGGGGAAGGGTTATGTGATTCTTTGCAGAAGGAAAGGAAATGTCCTCAAATAGACTGTGGTGGTGAAGCCATGGTTATGTGATTATCCAAGAACCACTGATTTTTTACTTAGGTTGGATTGTATGATGTGCGAATAAAACTGTTTAAGAATGAAAAAAAAAAGAGCTGTAGGAAGGACCTCATTTGGAATGTCTGACTTCAAAATCTGGCCTTGCCCTCCTTTTATTAGCTTTATAATTGGGGCAATTTATTTAACCCTTGTAAGCCTCAGTTTGCTCACTTGCAAAATAATACTATTGTAATTATTATTACTTGATTGTTATTCTTTAATGCCCAAACTCTTATTTGAGTGTCATAAAAATGTCCACAAGAAAATACTTTGGGAAGCTCTCAAAAACTACTGCTGAAGGCACGTTCTGTGGTGTTCAACATTTTTTGCACGGAGAGACCTAGGATAAAAATTTTCACAGGATGCAGCTCTGACTAATCTCTCCCCACCTTAATGACTGGCACAGGCTGAGTCCAATATACCCCACTGTTGGTGAGGTTTTTCTCTAGATGCAGCATGACTTATACTAATTTTATTAGCTCAGAGCCCTGGAATCACTCTATGATCAAACTTAAAAATAAAGTAAAACCCTCTGCTCTAAATACCTCACCATAGGTATGTAATTTGTGGTCATTCCTCTAGACTCCTTTATATGAGCACAGATGAAGCCTAGATCTGAACTATTAATCAATTGCAAATGGAAGTAGTGAGGTCTCTTATCCAGCCACCTCTTGAGGCATTTGGGAAGCTCAGGAGGGAGAAAGCAAAGAGAGACTACTGTATACTGTTAGGTACAGTAGAAATGAAATGGCTAATTATTGTTTTGATTGTTACTATTAAACACTGAAAAACCAATTACACTTTAGAGTTTGGTACTGAAGAACCTTGTAACAAACAAGACCCCATCCCACATAATTTCCCAGGCCCAGTTAATTCCTACCACTCTCCCTATGTGTGGCAGGCCTACCTACTTCTCATGTTTTCTGTGGCATTCACTGACCTTTCACCTTGTGTCCCCTACCGTGCCTAGTGCAAAAGCAAACACTAGTCATTAATTAATGTTTCCCCAAACTTCAGGAAAAATATCACCAGTGTTGCTCATTTTCCAGCCTCTTTTGTCCATTTTCCCAGAGGAATATACATTTTCCCCAAAGCTGCGTGCCTTTTATGGTTCTTCTTGACAAATTTCAGGTCTAGGCTCCTTCATAGCCAGTTGAGGTAATTAATTAATTTAATCATTCATTTATCTTTTCATTCCCTCAATAACTCCTGCCTACAGTCATGCTATCTATTCCACAATTCATTCCTTCATCTTCACTAATCCATTCTTAGAATTATTCATTCATGGATTTGTTCTCCCATATATACATTTGTCCACTAAGTAGTTCATGCCAACTTTCACATATCAGTTCTCTCATTCACACATTCATTCATTCATCTACCTACTGAACAACTACAAATGCTCACTGGGTCAGGTTCTGTCTTGCTCATTTAAGATGGGGCCTCTGCTCTTGAGTTCACAAACCAGTCAAGAAGACAAAGTGAACAAATAATTGCAAATGTTATCTTGTCAGGGAAAAGCAGAGGAGGGCAAGAGGTTTGAAAGAAAAACAAATAACAGTAGTAATTGAATGCTTACTACGTGCCCACTACTTTACTTTGCATGCACTATCTACTTAAAAAGCACCACCACCTCCAACCCTACTTTGCTAGATGGTAAAACAGACTTTACTTAGTAAGTAGACATAGTTGAGATTTGAGCCCAGGCAGTCTGATTTTACTCTCCAAGCTTTTAAACACTATACTATAAATTCATTGGTAATGTCACTGGTGACCTTAGTTTAGACTTCAGCATTTCAGGGGAGTGATATGGGAGAAATAAAATTGAAAGGTGTGAGAAGTAATTGAGAAGTGTAGAAGTAGAAACAATAACTACTTTCTATCAAGATGTCCGTGTCTCAAGGGGAGAGAGAAAGCTGGAAATAAAGAGGGGCTTAGGACTGAATCCTAAACTGAGCATCTGAAGATCTCATGAGTAAAAGACCAGCAAGTCCATCAGTGTAGGTTTCTTCCATTCCTTCCTTTGGTTGTCTTCAATTCTATTGCCCCACCAAAACTCTAAGCTGTTTTATTTACTTCTATAACTACTAAGATTTAGCACAGGGACTGCCATAATATAGTTACTAAACTGATGTCTGCAGAATGAAAGTTGAGTGCTCCAAAAATGGATTCATACACTGCCCAGAGCTGCACTTCTTAGGAAGGAAGGAGAAGCAGTGCAGCTGAGCAGGACTGTTCACCTGCTTCTAGTACCAGTTGGGTACTAGAAGGTTGGTGTTAGGAAGGGGTGACTTTGACAGCCAGAAAGAGAAACCAAGTCAAAGTCAGTGAGTAAAGTGTAGTTTCAAATACAGGGAAAAATGAATTCAATCATAATTCAAATTCATCATTTGTCCTTTGAATTCAACGCCAAATACTAGCAGTCCATGTCCTGCATATTGTTGAAAGAAGAGAGACGTGGCATGTGTGAATGCCCAGGTTGCAGCAGGTGCTTTGCCATGTTTTATGTTACATCACAACAACCAGATGAAACAGAGGATCAGATACTTCAGGCAGCTTTCACAAGGTCACCCAGCTAGTTGGTGGCGGTCAGCATTCAAACCCATTGGTCTAACTGCAAAACCTATTCTCTTTCCAGCCCCCTAAGCTGCCCTTCACATAGGGATCTCTTTAGTGAAGAAAGAGACTTCTCACTTCAGGTTGTAAAACTGAGGATTTTGTGAAGGGAGAAAAGGAGAGGGCAGGGACGAGAAAGAATCATTCTATGCCAGTTTCAGACACAAAGATCACTCCCCAGCTGTCAGCTGAGCCCACAATCACTGTGGAGTTTTATTAAGGAGCAAGAGTTGTAGAAGAGTGAAGTGACAGATTTAAAATTAACTTGCCAAACTCCCCATCAATATTGTGACAGTCCCCAAGTACCAGTTCAGCGACCCAATGCACCAACTTGACAATATTAACATAACTTTGTCAGAACAAAAGCTTACCCTCTGTCTTTTCAAGAGCAGCTAATTTTGGGGAAACAGGCATTCTTCTCTCTGCCTTTTTTCATACCTCTGAGATGGGTCCCTTCGGCCAACCCAGGAGTACAGGTTTCACAAACTTCCATTCTCCTTCTATCTCCCTGAGCGTTGCCACCCAAGGTGGTTTGTCATAGTTGGTCAGAGATTGCTTCTCCCCTTTAGGGATCAACTGAGCAAACAAAGACCAAGAAAGAGATCCCCATATACTTTCCCCATTCTGAACACTGACTGGAATTGCCTTTATATTTGGAATGAGGATCCATAATGGTGAATTCCAACAAATCAGCATTTAGAGCCACGCATTCTTTGTGGCAGCTCTCATCAGCTCACCGGCACCCTTGCTTTCCCGCAGTCTGCACTCCTTGTTCCCTTTACCTAATAATCACTTACTAACCCTTCATACCTCAGCTTAGACACTGCTTCCTGAGGAAGCATGTGGGTCCCTCTGTTTGTTCCCATATCACTCGAATGTCCACACATCACCCTACAGGGTCACTTCATTAAATTTTCCTTGAATAAGCATCTTTCTTTTGTTAGTCTTTGAGCTCAAGTGATAGATTTTATCATCTAAACTGGGCCATTTTCATCCTGAATAAATGCTAAACTGGACAGGACACTGGGAAGACAGGATGGGCTATGATGAGGGGAAATGTCCAGTCCATCAGGGGCATGGACGATTCTTTGACCCACAAAATATCACATACATTATCCAGAGCTGTTTTTTTTTTTTAATATTCAGTTCTAACTTTCAGCTACCATTTATTGAGCCCTTAGTTGTGCAGACACTGCTAGGCCTTAGGAATTTTCAATGTGAACAAAGTTGGTCCTTGACCCGGTTCAACAGTAAAGGTAGACCTTCAATGCAGAATTGCACAAACACGATTTAGCTTAGGTTTTCACAAGTATTTCAGTGGAAAAATAAAAGTGAGGACTAAAATAGGGTTTTTCAATTGTCCTTTTTATGATACAATTGTTCTTGGGTGGATAAATGATCAAGATCATATTACAGTGAGCTAGGATTTGAACCTAGATCTACTTAATCTGACGCCTATGTCACCCTTGCCCATGCCTCCCATTCCTCCTGACTGATTCAGTCATTCACCATTGGTGGAACAGAGCAAATCCTCACCACCACTTTTTAAGCTCTTTAAACCTCAATATCTTCACATGCAAAATGGATATAACATTGACTGCTCTCTATAAGTTTGTTGTTAGGATTAAAGAAAAAACAGTATTTGAAGCCCTGTGCAGAGTGACTGGCTCATGAAATATGCTCAGTAAACAGCAATCGTTATCATCATTATTAATATTATTCAACAGTATTGATTTATTGACTAAGGGAATTGGGTGAAACATTGTACACACACCACATCCTGCATTGCTGAATAACTTTTAACAGGGACATGTTTTCATAACTTTCTCCCACTCCCCTACTGCCCTGATCCTTCAGTCCCTCAAACTAACATAGTGCAAGAAATGGAGCAGAGTCCATGACTGTGTGGTTGGAAGAGAGACAAGCAAAGGTGTATGACTATGAGTTTGGAGCCAAATTGCCTAAATTCAAATCCTGGCTCCAGCATTTTATAGCCGAATGAGGTGGACAAATTATTTAACAACTCGGTGCCTCAGTGGCATCATCTGTTCCAACTGGGTGTGCGTGGGGGGTGCTGTTAACAGTGCCTCTGATCACAGTTGTAAGGACTGAAGCGTTTCAACATGTGAAGCTGCTCCGGATACTCTTGTATCACTGGGAGCGCTTTCTCGATCTCCTTTGCTGGGGGCCCCCCATCTCTTTGACCTCTAAACATGGGATCCCAGGGCTTAGGGTCATACTCCCCTCTTCTCTTTCTACTCCCTCCTGAGCACGTCCCCTCTCACTTCTCTTCCTTCACCTATATTCTAAATGACCTCAAGTTTGCATTGAAGTTGCACTGGCTTCTTTCCTTTTCACTGGGAGTAAAATCCAAAATACTTTACTTACAGGGACTCACAGGGCTCTACACAAATTGCCCAACTCCCCCACTCATTATCCTTTCATTTGTAATCTTTTCTCCTACTTCTCTCCTCCCCCTCCATTATGCTATATACATGTGGGCTCCTTTTTGTTCACAGAACATTCCAGGGGCCTTTGAACATGCTGTGCTCTCTGCCTGGAGGATCTTCCCTGATACCTGCAGGCCTCACTCTCTCATTTTGTTACGTCTTTGCACAAATGTCTCCTTAATAAGGCATCTTCTCTGTGTAGTGTGTATAAAATATGAACCCCCTGCCCAGCACTTCCTAAACTCACCCCACTTTCCTCCTTTCCTGTTATTGCACAACTCATATAGCCTATAATGTTTTGCTGACTGTCTGTCCCCCACACAAGAATATAGCCCATGAGAGAAGGAATTTTGTGTGTACCCTCAGTTTCCTATAATGGTATTTTGTGTATCCCCAGTTTCCTACCTAGTGGTAGATAATAGGTACTCAACAAAGATTTCCAATTGAATGGATGTAAGGTACTGTGGTAGGTAGGTTCAGGTGTCAACTTGGCCAGGTGAAGGTGCTTAGTTCTGTTGCTGTGGGCATGAGCCAATGGTACGTGAATCTCATCTGTTGCTCATTACATCTGCAGTTGGCTAGGAGGCGTGCCTGCTGCAATGAATGATGTTTGATTTAATTGGCTGGTGCTTAAATGAGAGAGCTCAACGTAGCACAGCCCAAGCAGCTCCGCATACCTCATCTCAGCACTCACAGCTCAGTCCAGGCCTTTGGAGATGCAGAAAGGAATCACCCCAGGGAAAGTTGTTGGAACCCAGAGGCCTGGAGAGAAAGTCAGCAGAGATCACCCTGTGCCTTCCCACGTAAGAAAGAACCTCACTTGAAAGTCAGCTGCCTTTCCTCTGAAGAACTATACGTTAACTAAATAAATCCCCATTTATTGAAAGCCAATCCATCTCTGGTGTGTTGCATTCTGGCAGCTAGTAAACAAGAACAGGTACTTAGAATAGGGCCTGGCACAGGGTAAGTGTTGTATGTTTACTTTTATTTATTGTTGTTCATATTGTTACCACTACTCTACATTTCCTGGTATTAGGCTCCTTACATTTCTTATCTCAGGGGTCCTTACAGCAGCATAATGAGGTAATTACCCTTATTTTACAGATGTGGAGACAGAGGCTTAAGGAAGTGAGATCACCTGTGTGATGCCCAATTGCCCAATTGGTAGAGTCTACTACCTCCTAAACTCAGGTCCCTCTGCCTCCCGGAAGCCCTTACTCTTTCCATGGTGGCATGATATTAACTGATGAGACCCCAAGCCCATGAGTCTGAATATTCTCTGTGTTATTGTTAAAAAGTCATACACCTATGGAAAAATCTTTAAGAGATATCATTAAGCTGAAAAAAAAGCTCAACACAAGATATTTTTATGCATATTTTGTCTAAGAAGGGGAGACTAATAACATTTAATTTTATTTGCTTGTATTTATATAAAGAAACACTGGAAATATTTGCAAGAAATTAATAAAAGGAGGAGGTAAGGGTAAAGGAATAGACAGTTACAAGGGAAAGGAGTGGCACTCCTCATTGGATGTTGTATTAGTTTGCAAGCTGATAGAATGCAATATACCAGAACTGGAACGACTTTTAAAAAGGGAATTTAATAAATTACAAGTTTACAGTCCTATGCCTGTAAAATTGTCCAAACTAAGTCACTCAGGGAAAGGTACCTTAATTCAAGGAAGGCCGATGGGTCAGGAACAAGCTGGGAAGTCACATGTTGGCATCACTGGTCCCTTGCTCCTGGGCTCCACTGCTTTCAGCCTCTGTTCCTATGGGGGTTCCTCCCTTTGCTTCTCCAGGGCTGACTTTCATCTCTTGGCTTCCCTTGGCTCTCTCCAGGTTCTGGTTTGCTTAACATCTCATGGCAACATCTGCTGGGCTCCAAGCATTTCCAAACATCTGTGTCTCTGTTTTCTAAGTGTCAGCATCTGCATCAGCTCTGTTCTGAAGTTCCTACTGGTTCTCTTCAGTTGAGAACTGAAGGCTCTGTTGTTTCTGTCATTTATGACTTGCTCCAAAATGTTTCCTCTTTTAAAGGATTCCAGTAAACTAATCAAGATCCATCTGGAATGGGTGGAGTTATATCTCTGTCCAATCAAAAGGTCACACCCACAACTGGGCATGTCACATGTTTGTGGAGATAATCTAATCAAAAGTTCCAACCTACAGTATTGAATCAGGATTAAAAGAGACAGCTGCCCCCACAAAATTGGACCAAGATTAAAACATGACTTTTCTGGGGTACATAATATTTTCAAGCCAGCACAGATATCTTTCATATTTGTTATTTTTGAACTTTGTGATGGTTATACCTATAATATATCAATTAAATAAGCCTACCAAACTCTCACAGCCAAGATGCATCTAAGGAGACAGGCAACTACATATCTTGGATTTTAAAATAACAGTAAGTAAAAAGTAAGGAGATCTGAATAAAGTGTGGACTTGAGCTTATAACAATGCTGGTTCATTAACTGTAGCAATATACAAAACTAATGCAAAATGTTAATATTAGGGGAATCTGGGTGTAGGATATGTGGAATTCCCTGTACTATCTCTGTAATTTTTCTATAAATTTCAAAGTGTTTTAAAATGAAAACTTTATTATTTTATTAATATGCCTGCCTTTGGTGGGGAGTCCCCACTTGGGAAGGAGAAAGAACAAAGAAGCATCTGCCCTGTACAGTGAGGCCTTAATCCCCAGGCAGGAAACACCTGCTATCAGTTTCAAGCACTGAGCCAAGGTGGGTGCTGTTCTCAGCCAGGATGTTTCCATGCACCTGCTGGATCTCTGGGTGGGGTGCGCAAAGGGCATATGGTGCAGAGGTCATCGAAGTCTCCCACAGGCATAGGTAACAAGCCTCTGACCCTAGCTGAGTGACTGCAGGCACCCATTGAACTTCTTACAGCCTTAGTCTCCTAGTCTATAAAATGGCACGTTTACATCCACTTAGATCCTGCATGCTTTCTCAGTAGAGGCAACATCACCCCCAAGGGGGCAGACAAATCTCAGACATAACAATGGCTTGTGGCCCTCCAAAGGCCAAACCCACAAAATCATATTCCTTAGTATTTAATATCTCTGAGTGGCGAGAATTCAACCTTAATTCATTCTATCTCCTTAGGGGGTTCTGGTGGGAAAAAAAAAAAACATTGTCTTAGATAATACCACAAAAAGTATATTATCTTCCCGTTTATACCAACATTAGACTTTGGGAGTCTTGCTTGGCTTGTATCTCTAGAACCTGGCACGTAATAAGCACTTGATAAATATATCATGTTGGTTAAATCACAAGACTGAAGGAAAATTTAACTGCAATTTAGTTTAATTTTAAAGCTATGGGTCTAACCTCCTTTGAAAATACTGCTATATGGCCTCTGGGCTTGAACATACCCTGTGGCTGTGTCCTCATTGCCCCCTAAGAAATAGTTGGGAAATTAATAGAACCTTGGAGGAGTATCCTGCTACCTCTTGGAGTAATTTTAATTCTCTGAACTATGGGATGCCAAGAAAAACCAATCCCTTTATCCTATTTCTTTTCTCCTAGTCTACAAAGCCTCCAAAGCAAATTGAAGTACCTTCTAGATCACATACCCTGTGGTGGAAACCTCCTGGCTGAAGGTTTTCTCAAAGTCACCAGGTGCATGCTGAATTAACCAGGGCTGGGCAATTCAAATACCTGCAGCTTTGGCTCCTGGCTTGTGTCTGTTAATTAACTAACTGCCCACTTAACAAGCTCCTCTGAAAATCTTACAAGATGTAAAAATAAATTCTCATTTTCTACTCTTAAAAGGCACCTTTGAGGTGTTCTGCTATATTATCATTAATAGTGATTATTTGGTGGTGATGTTACATAGCCCCCCAGCTACTGCCCTTGGAGCTTCCTGTATTAATTCACACCCAATGAACTCTGAACGTATCTTTCATTAGAATTGCTGCTAAATACATTCCTAATCGGGGCATTTCCCTGAAATGGAAATATTTCCCTCAAAATTAATTTTCTTGATATACATGCATAGGCTTATTAATGTGATCTTAGAATACACGAACTTTCTGATTTTTCTGGAAGGAATACAAAGAAAGTATTGCTGGTGAATTTGCATCTAGCGTGATCTTTTTCAGCATGACAGGATAAGCACTCCGACACAGAATTTTGGAGTAAGTTATATCTCACAGAGCCTCAGATTAATGTTAGGAAAATGTTGCTAACATTTGTATATGTCTTTAGATATTACAAAGCATTTTAAGGTGATTTTCCCCATCACCTCCACCACCACCCCCATAATTCTCCCATGAGGTAGGTATCATGTTCTCCAATTTAGTGATGGGCAAACTGTATCTTCTCACGATCCCACCACTTTGGTACTTCAATACCCTTCCTGATTGCCTACTGGTCCTTCACCCTGGTTTACCTTTACAATCCCACCTTCCTCTGGCTCTATCCATCAATCACCTTGACATTCACATCTGTAATCTGTGCTTTCACCAGCTAGAACATTCTCCCCCCATAGCTAACTGTTACTCATGTCCTTCAAGTGTCAGCACCTCTTCCAGCAAGTCTGCTTTGCTGCTCACCCACATCGAGGCTGTGCCAGGTGTCTCCACTCTGCTCCCTCAACGCACTGAGTTCCATCCTGGCATGCAGCACCACACATTGTGCTCTTGCTCAGTGGCCCACTTCTGTTGGGACCTAGACTGTTGTATTTATCCTTTCCTCTCCAATACTTAACGCAGGCCCAGTAAACTAGAGGAGCTCAACAAAAATGTGTTAAAACACAAGTGCAAACAAATAGTAAAGCCTGGATTGGAACCTCTGAACTCAACTGCAGTCCTTTCACCATTCCACTACCTCCTGTAATTAGTAAAACAATAACAATAACAAACGACTTCTGATATGTGATTTCTATAGAGAGTAATATACCAATGTTGCTTTAGCATAAAGCAAATATAGTAAAATTTCAGTGCTGTGGACTCCATTAATTAAGGATGCAAAATGCTTACCCAGGGGCTGGGTTGGTTTATACCTTTGGAGTGTTTACTTATAAAAGAGATTGCTAAGCACATTAGTACATTAGCAGAATAAACAAGATCACAGGGAAATGGTAGAAGATACTTAAGAGAACAAACTGCCTCGAGTCACTTTAGAAGCACCCATCATGAACAAACAATCACTGTGCTAATTACAATTGCTCTGCTAATTACAACTGCTGTGCTAATTACAATCTATCCTTATCTATTCGGTGGCTTTCCTGTGGACTCTTCCTTCTGAAGACTTACCCCAGTTTGAGTTACTGCCTGCATTTGTGTGTAATGAAACTGTGGTTCTTTAAAACTTGTCTCTGCTTCAGATGTCTTGGTGATTCAGATGTGTTCCCTCCTCCCAGAAAAAGAACTGAGTCAGGGATTTTGAAGACAGAAAATTAAAAGCAAAACCAAACCAAGGGTGGGGGGGCTGTCAAAGAGAACTGAATGGACTGCACTGCTTTTGTTGTTAGCACCTTTTGCAAACAAGAGACACATTTTTAGGTTAGTTTGAGAACTTTCATATATATGATATGTATTATTTGTTTGGTCATACAGTGATTGTGTTTGCGATATTTAGAGATGTGAACATCAAGAATAAAATTAAAACAAAAATAAAATGGCTATTTTTCTTCCCTCTCTTACTATAATTAGGAGAAAAGATTAGACAGACCTTGATAAAAAATGGATTGAATTCCCTGCTCTCCATGAAAAAACAAAAAGCATCTTTCACTAAGTCTTAATTTTACTACTTTCTTTCTGATCTTGATTAAACTAATGAGGGTTGATGGTGTGAGATCTTTGTGTCAGTGCTTAAGAATAATAAGGCTTCACCTGGGCCAATGTCCTCTCCTTACTGGATGTTTCTGTCCTTTATTCACTTTTGACCAGAAGCAGACCGCAGCCCAGCTTGCCGCTGGCAGGCAGCTTTCTGCTGCATCCCATGGTGGCTGGAATTGCAGCGTGGGCACGGAGAAGAGGCTCTGTTCTGGGCACCCAACTGTGGCTTTGGAACACCACAGTCAGGAGCTGGCCTCGCCTAAGGGCCTCCCTCAGTGACACTGATGCTCTGAGCAACCCCAACTCCCTCAGGGCAAATAAGGGATACAGAGCATAATTTGTGCTACGTAATGCAAGAGGGGCCTGTTGGATACAGGACTGGCTGATGTGAAAGGAGGCACTTAGATGCTCTGGAGAGGAGTATGGGAGGGAAATGCCTTTGGGCCTCCAGGGCTCCCTGGGGCCACTGGTCTGGGAACTTGGTTCCTGCTTTCAAACAGGCCAAAGAAGAGGTAACCACCCTTCTCCCACTCTCAGACATAATCCAAGTAGCTACAGCTCACATTTAGCAGAAAATTCACTTTACTATATTGCTACTCAAAGCCTCATCCTGGGGTCAGCAGCATCCACATCTCCCAGGAGCTCATCTGAAATGCAGTGTCACAGGCTTGATCCAGCCCTCCGAATCAGAATCTGAATTTTAGGGCTGCCTGGTGATTTGTATGTACATTAGAGTTTAAGAAGCACTTGTATAATTCATGTGTATTCAGTTTTGACTATGAGCAGAGGGAAAGGCAGGGAAAATTCCTACCCTTAACTAGGTTTTTGCATATAAAACTAATGATGATGAGCTACTATTTTAATTCCTGATGATCCTATGGTTTGAGACCATATGTATGCACATGTGCATGTGCCCATGTGTTACTAGGGGCTGCAGAGTGGTTAGGAGGGCAGGACTTGAATCCTGGCTCCATCACTTACCAGCTCTGTGACCTTGGATGTGATGCCAGGTCTCTGAGTTTCATTTTTCTCATGTAAAAATGTATGATAGGCATCTGGCTCTTTCCAACTATGTAAAAGTAGAAAGATCTGTCTATGACCTCAAAGACAGGTTTGGGGAAGTAAAGGAAAATAGTCTGCCAATATCAGTCACTCTTAAGGATACTGGGGAAATGGACCAGAGGATGTGATGAGGTAATAAGCGAAAGGAATCAGGAAAGGTAGGAGGTAAACAAGACTGATATTGAGCCTAGTAGGGCTTGCTGGTTGGGTTTCATTCTCTTTGGATGACATTCTTTCCAACTGGTCAATACCATGTCTATGCTAATTGTTAAATATTTTATATATCACCCCAGAGGTAGGAGATTAACACACCACTGGAACTTTTGGATCTGGGCCCAGACCTATTATCAAAATTCTATATAGCACATAGGAGCATGGAAGTCCCACATTCCCAATTAGATGAATTTCACTATAGGCCATTCAGACAGGAACAAAGAGGAGTCCTGTTGGGCACAGTGGATACAGCACAAGGCTGGAATAAGCACTGCAGCAGGGAGAACTTCAACTGCTACCCTTTCCACACCGCTGCCTTGGCTGCCCACCTCTCAGAGACAATTTAAAGCACAAAGGGCTGCATTTCTGTCCCTACCTGGGCATTTCACCATAGTATTATGTTCACCAAAAACGTATTTCTTGTTTTGGAGGGAGTTGGGAGGATAAATCTGGCTCCACTTAAGAGATGAGTTTGGGGGGAATGCAAAAACAACAAAACATTTTCATCTACTGAAGATGAATATACTCATATACCATATAAGTGTAAAAAATACTTATGTGGAAGAAAGGGGTAAAAGGGAAAGGGTGGGTAGGTGGGTGGAATATAGAAGAAACGTGTATAATTAACCATCTCCCAGGAAGGAACTACAAAAAATACCAGGACAGTTTTCAAGGCCACTTAATAAGATGTGGCTCAGTATCCTCAGCTTCCTTCACTAAGGAAGGTCGGCTTTCTTCAAATCCTTAAAGTAAGCCCTTCTGTTTCATTAGGGGTGGGCTGGGGGTGCCATATCCTGAAATCCCACACCTTACCTGAAACTGTCCTCTTTATGCTGTACAATGTGCATATCTGAGAAGCAGACTGGGTTGCAAAGTGTCTTCCTAGTGAACTTCTCATGAGATCCTCACTGTCTTTGCGGGTCATTCTTGAAGGTCTGTGAGCAAACACTGCTGCTGGCAGAACTGTCTTATTCTTCAAGAGGCCTTTGCAAAATCCACCAGTGTAATTCACTCAGTCCTCACTGCCATGCAGCCTCTCCTCACTGCCATTCCTGAGACTCCAGGCTCAATAATAGCTCTGGACTGATGGTTACCTAAATCCCGGCAATCAATATCCAAAGTTCATCTTTTCTCTTTATAGCAATAAAGCAGTATGTGTGAGGATGGAAGAGGGAGAAGAGTAAAAAAAAAAAAAATCAAATACCACCAGCTTTGAGGAGTTGATCTCACTTCAACAGTCTTTGAAAAGTCTCACAATGATCAAGTTCTACGAGAAGGGGATTCTGACTGTGACCCTGCATGGGTCATTAAGACCAGCACAGGGCACCCAGAGGGATCGGAAACAGCAAAGTGTGACCTAGTCCTCTGAGTTTAAGGGAAATTCCAAAGGGAGATCATCGACTTTTCACATTTTCTCAGAACTTGACACTTTACGGAAAGCTTCCATGTCCATTCATGACCATTTGACCCTGATTCCTGATCCAGTGCTCTTCCCCATGTCTACTCAGTCTTAAAACAACCCTTAATTCCTCCCCACAAATAAATTACCTTGTGACTTTGGTATGGGCTCTGTATACTTCTCTCTGATCAAACTGTCCATCTTTCACCCTTTCCCGAATCCTCGCCTCCCTCCACTTGTCTCTTTATCTAATGCTTTTCTCAGCCTGCCACCTCTCTTTTAAGTTCCTTCCATGCTTGTCATTCCTCCTCTGTTACTTGACTCTTCCATCTTTATCTCTCTCCATGTCTCTGATTTGTTTCTGACGCTTCTCTTTGTTCCCTCTTTCCCTGTTTCTCTGTGTGGGTTTCTTAGTGCACATCATACCTAACCCTCATGCATGCTGGGCAAACCCTGGACTGGTCAAGGGTCCTAAGCATCTCCGCCCACTCCTCTCCCAGAGATAGGCTCCAGCCCGCACGTGGCTACCTGAGGAAATGGCTTCACATGGCTTAGCCTTCACCCAAGATTCCACCTTGGTTATGTATTTGGCAGCTCCCTGTGGCCCGTCGGTACTTCCTCCCTCTGTGCTGAGAACAAGGATGGGGCAGGTGGCTGTGCTTATCACATGCTAATGTGGGAGAGGAAGAAGTTGCCTATATCCCTTATAGCAGACCAGAAATCAGGAGAGCACTGCTTTGGGAGTCAGGAACTTTAACTTTTAATCTGAGAGAAAACCCAAGTCACGGTGAACATCGGTTTCTCTATCTGTACCATAAGGGGTTATGCCTGAACTAGTTAATCTTTGAGTGCTCATCTAATTCAGAGATTTTTGTTTAAAATTTGAGGCTTTTTGCAAAGCAGAAATCCAGGTTGCTCTTTCAGAGACTCAAGAGAGGAAATGAAAATACAGACCTCCTTCTTATCAGTGGTTGCTGGGTGTGTTATCTGGGGAGGGACGGGGAGGAGAAAGGAGCAGAGGTTCCACTGTCACACAGGAGACCCTCTAGCTGGTAGAGATTTTGAAATCCCAGGCCAGGCAGTTGTCAGGAAATGAGGCATATGGTAGGACGGCTGGTGGTGGAGCCTGCTGGCTACTCTTGAGGGCTGGACCGGAGATTACTTCAAGGAGGGAAGGAAGGAAGGAGGAGGAGGTGAGAAATGACAACTGCCTTTGATGCTGAAAATCTTGCAGGCTTGCCTTCTGGAACCTGGAGGACAAGGGAACCTCAGCCTCCCCCTCTGTGTGGGCCTCAGAAAGGGAGACTTGAAAGAGATAAATGTAGACGCATCAAAAGCTGCTCACCTTCCTATAGTGGAGAGTCAACTGACTTAGCCTGTAGCTTCCAAAAGGCAACATGGGCTAGGGATGGAAATAATTGCAAAGAAAGTTTAACTGAGGCCAGAGAGGAGAGCTGAGATAAGATTGGCTACTGCGATATAATGGTTGTCTGGGGAGTTCCTTAAATCTTGAGGATGTTGTTAAAAGAAAAAAAAAAGCAGAAAACTGGTTTATTCACTATACTTCCCTCCATAGTACACAGACTCTGGCTCTTCAGAGACACTCCAAGATTGAGAGTTTGGAACAGTGAGCAGAGTGAGACAGAATGAAGACTTCTAATGGGGTTAAAATTCTCTCTGAGCCTGGGCATCCTCAGGCCAATCTTTAAGGTGCTCTGCTCTCCCTTACTGACCAGTCTGTGGGCAATGGGAGCAACCACACTGTGCAATCAGGGCATCTGAGCCATGGGTTAGCTTCGCAGTGGAAGGACTTGCTTTGTGACCTTAGCCCAGTCCTTACCCCTATGTAAAATGACACCCCAGGATTCTATGCTGCCTAAGTCCCTTCAGGATCCAGCATCTTACTACCTATGCGAACCTTCCTTTTTGAACAAGCTAATGTTTACACAAGAGGACAGGAACTAATAAATTAGATCATTTATTACATGCCAGTACTAGATGTTGTGAGAAATTGTACTTCATAAATCAAGCACTGTGCCTATCACAGTGGCTGGCATGTGAAAAAAATACTTCCTGTTAAAGATGAGGCTGTGGGACTAGGCATATTGTGGGAGGATGTGGAGCCAGGTCTGTCTTGAGATCTGTTTTCCTAATTCCCTCCTCCTAATAATCTATACATCTGAGCTTCTGAGGGCTCCTTTCTGGAAGGAAAAAATCCTCATAGTTCTCTACCCTCCTAAGAGGTGCTGTCCTTTGCTATGACTTCAGGCCCCAGCTCATAAACCTTTTCCTTTGAAAATCCTTTCATCATTCGTTCTATGCTGGTGTGAAATGATGTATGTCCCCTAGAAAAGCTATGCTTTAATCTAAATCCCATTTCATAAAGGCAGAATAATCCCTAATCAATACTATATGTTTGAAACTGTAATCAGATCATCTCCCCGGAGGTGTGATTTAATCAAGAGTGGTTGTTAAACTGGATTAGCTAGAGGTGTGTCTCCACCCATTTGGGTGGATCTGAGAAGTTTCTGGAGTCCTATAAAAGAGGAAACATTTTGGAGAATGAAGGAGACTCAGAGAGAGCAAAGCAGAACCACACAGCCACAAGAAGCTGAGTCTACCAGCCAGCGACCTTTGGAGATGAAGAAGGAAAATGCCTCCCGGGGAGCTTCATGAAACAGGAAGCCAGGAGAAGAAGCTAGGAGATGACACTGTGTTCGCCATGTGCCCTTCCAGATGAGAGAGAAACCCTGACCGTGTTCATCATGTACCCTTCCAGATGAGAGAAGAGGCCTGACTGTGTTCGCCATGTGCCTTCTCACTTGAGAGAGAAATCCTGAACTTCATCAGCCTTCTTGAACCAAGATACTATCCCTGGATGGATGCTTTTGATTGGGCATTTCTATAGACTTGCTTTAACTGGGATATTTTCTTGGCCTTAGAACTGTAAACTAGCCACTTATTAGATTCCCCTTTTTAAAGGCCATTCTGTTTCTGGTATCTTGCATTCTGGCAGCTAGCAAACTAGAACACTTTCTAATTTCTTTCAAAAAGCTTTGCATGGGGACTCTTTGGAAAATTCTGGTATTTCTTGGAAGACTACTTTGCAAATTAAATTTTCTTCTTCTTTTTTTTAAATTTCCTAGATGTGTGTGTCATCTTGTAAGCTTGTAAAGTCCTTCCTTGGAGGCGGGGACAGTTTCTTTATTTTTTCTTTTAGATTCCAGGCAGCATCATTCTATCATGATCCTCAAGACAGGGTGTCACTGACTATTACAATGATAGAAAGTAGCATTATAGAATTTCAAAATTGACTTAAAGTTCTCCCATAGCTTTTCCAACACTGTGTCATTCAGGCTTTTCTTGATGACCTGAGCAGAAAGACTCCTTTACAGGGAACTGGTATACCTAACCGTCACTAAATTGCTGTGTGGTTATCAGTTCCTCTGATCACCCTTGAATCCTCCCACACCGTTACCCTTTCCTTCAACCACACAACAAATCTTGGCTATTACACCTCCCCACTAGGTTCCCAAATCTTCTTTCCTCTCCAGTATTGTTCCCATCATTCTGGTTGAAGCCACCAAAACTCCCCTGGCTTTCTACTCAATTGCCCCACGTCAGTCTCTCCCATCCCATTTATTTTCCACATGGCTGCCATGATGTAAAATGCCATGTCCCCACAACCTGCTTCCCTCCTTTAATCCTCTTAAGAGTTCTCCCATTGCCCTTAGAGCAAAGAGTTGGTCTGCAAGGCCCCCACGATCTGCAACTGCTCTTGTTCCTGCTGCATATCCCCGCATTCTTCCCTGACTTACTCAGCTTCAATGACGCAAGACCTTCTTCATTTCCTGAACCCAACCAAGTTCTTTTCCGTCTTAGATCGTGTGTACCTGCTATTTTCTTGGCTCAAAATGCTTTGCAATGCTAACCCCTATTCACATTCGCGGTATTAAAGAAGAGTTCTTACAAAAAGTAGATTCCAAAGCCTTAAACATCTAATCTAATAGATGACCTCCCCTACTCTGCTCTAAATCAGATCTATTATTAATCATTTTCCTGCAAATCTTGACCTTGAATTCAGAGTACCGCCACAATTTATAGAGAAAATACATCAGACCCTCCCTCCCCAGCCCACCTGTCACTATACCTAAGCACCACAGGGTCTGGAGCCCATTTTTATCTCATCCACATTGTATCAGAATGGTACATTGTATCAGAACAGAACCCACAAACCAGAACAGTACATGGGGAATGGTATGTGCCCAAAAGGCATGCATGAGAGGTTTTATGGAATTCACGCTTCCATTCTAGATCTCAATAGTACCAATAAAATGGGAAATAAACGGGTATGTTCGATTAGAGCAAGGCCTTGGAGTCGGCCAGACTTGTATCTGAGTCCTGAATCTGCCTCTCAGCAGGGAACAACCCTGAGGAAGTCCCTTAATCTCTCTGGTGTTGACTCTTCAACTTGAAAACAGTCCACAGTGCCTCAAAGGGTTCTAATCATGAAGCTAAAATGGCCTTATTTGGACTCTCTCACTTCCTGGAAGATGGTCTTGGCAAATTTACTTAAAATTTCTGTTTCTCATCTATAGAAAGGAATGACAATAGCCCCTGGCATACAGGGCCATTGTGAGGTTTAAGTGAGTTAACGCATGAAAAATGCTTAGAACAGCCTTTGGTATGTGCTGAATTAATGTCCGCTGCTATTATTATCATTATTTAAAATGCTTCCTAAAAAGGTTGATATAGAGTAATTCCTGATAAATGGTGGCCATTATTGCCACTCCTTCAATAATCACTACTATTGTTAATAAGATCATGGGATGGGAATGTGCCTATTTTAATGATGTTTCTTACCAGTTCTGACTTCTGTCACCATATCAAATGTTAGGGAGAGTTCCACTTAGAAATAGCATCCCATTTCATTTTCTTACAAAAGTACAGTTTTCAATTATTTTCAGAGAATCCCATCTTATATCATGGAACAAGTCTCCTTGCTCAACCTTCTTACATTTCTCCAGATTTTGAGGCATGGCTAAATCCCACCGAAGAGCCCTCCTCTCCAGGCACATCAACCTCAACCTCTTCTACTGTCCCTGGGAAGCTTTTCACTCTTAGCTTTTATCCAATCATAATATAACCTGGCCAACTGATAACCATTCTATTCCTTTCATTTGAGAGTAGTCATGTCTTTTACTTTCTCATGTACCTGTGTATTCATTAACATGGAAAGAGGACTTTGGCATATGATGGAGTAAAATAAAAAAGCAGTTTTCTAAATAGCTGCATTGAGATGTGGTGTTTGTATGCGTACACCTTCACACACTACATACATACAGATCGAGCGAGAGGGAAGTGTTCTAAAAATGTTCAGGAAAATGTTACTTCTGGATATTTCTGGGCGATGGGATCTTTATTTTCTATTCATTAAATGTCTTTATTTTTTAACCGCTTGGAGAGCCAAGAAAGAATACTTGCTTTTTAAATAGACTGAAAAGATTATTTTAAAAATTTTGTTCCACTAAACTGTACTTTTAGGATGATCTAAGGTTGGATTTAAAATACGGGAAAAGAGTCAGGAAAACGGGAGTTGGGGGTGATAAGGACTAGGTCAGGGGAAAGGGGTAGGCATCAGGAATATGGGGAGATGTTGGCCAGTATTGCAGACCTCTACCCCACGGTGCCTTTGCTTTCGGCCCCCTGCCCAGATGTGGGCTCAGTGACGTAGACGAGTGTACAGTGTCTGCCCCATACCTAAAGGTCATCTGGAAGACTTGGCCTTGGTTCACATGCTGGGTCCGGTTGTCGTAACCATGCAGCATCTCTCCAAAGAGGGTGTCGTTGAATTTGGAGTCAGGCTTGAGGCATTTGGGGCCCTCGCAGACATCTGAGAGCATCAGGCAGGATTTTCCATCAGGAGCCAGCTTGTACTCCTCCACACAACTGTAGGACAAAACAGAACTGAGAGTTAGCTCCGCATCTTGGATGTTCCCACTGGCAGTGACCGAAAACCATGGCTCCCTCCCCTGTCAAACAGGGCAGAATTTAAGAAAGGAGACAGCTATTCCGGCTGGAGTCTATCTAGGGCACAGGTGTCTAGAGAAAAGCACATTAATCCTGCATATTGCTAAATTCAAGGGAAGTCATTTGTGACATTTTGTAGGAGAGGAAGGAGAAACCAGGATGCACATCCACACGTGGAGTAAATTTAAAGAACTGTTGTATACGCACACACAGACTTTGAAAAGTATGACAGAACAATTCACAGGGAATTACCAACTAGTTTCTCAAATCAGAATCTATTCCCAGTGTATCTGCGACCAAGGTTGAAAGCTGTAGCAAAAACAGGGTTTTTAAACGTTTTGTAGCACAGTTGACCCTTCCAGGACCATGGACAGTGCGTGGACTAGCAGCCACTGCTTCTGTCCCACTAGCAGCCTCTGCTGGTCTCTAATCACCCAATCCTCACAGCCAGGACCCCTGACATGCGTCTGAGGCAGGAAGGGGCTTCTGTAAGGAGCAAACAGCTTCTGAGTGGGGTGTGGAAACAATATTTGCAACTTTGGAATTTTATAGTGGGAAAATAATTCCTTAGAGAGGGACAGGAGTGGGAGAGAGAGCAGAGACCTAAAAAAAATCAGTTTAGAAAGTGGAATTCTATGAGTTCATGGTCCTATGCTAGGCACTGGGGAGTGAGTTCAATTGGATAAATAAGACAGACAAGAGTACGGGCTGTACATTTGGAGAGACCTGGTACAAATGCCACCTTTACTCCTTTTGACCTGTGTGAACTTGGACAAGTTACTTAATCTCTTTGAATCCTAGCTTTCTCGTCTGTAAAATGGAGTAAACACTCTTATCCTACCTTAATTTATTAGGTTTCTGTGAGGTCACATAATACATTGGCTGTGAAAACAGTTAAGTATTGCAATTTACTTTACCAAATAATTATAGTAGAGTAGCAGTGATGGTGGTGATAGTCATAGGAATAGCAGCATTTTCCATTATTTGAGCATACACTATCCACTAGGCACTCTGTATATTTATTTTCTAACCATGATGAAAAGGTAAGTATCATCATTTACGTTTACAGATGAGCAAAACGAGGAGCCAAGAATTGAAGCATGTCATGCTGTGAGAAAGTAGCAGATTTGGCAATCAAATTCAGTTCTGTTTAGCAACAAAGGCATCTTTTTCTACTCTTGTCTCCTTCAACTCCAGTGGCTTCTATGTGCATGATACGACCCTGGGAGGTTGCGTTGTTTGGAAGGAGTATGAAGCAGGCAGTCTCTTATTTGCCTTTCCTCCATGGGGTAAGGCCGAGATTCCAATAAGCTGATCAAAAGGGGAATCAGGAACTCACATGGGAGAAGGGAAAGGCTCTGTGAGGTGGTTTGGGAAGAAAAGCATACCCAGACTGCAGAAACAAATAGCTGATGCTAGAGGAACAGAACCCCCCCAAAAAAGGCAGGAAGCAGAAAGGAAGAGGTGAAAGCATGACCCAAGATCTCTCTAGTGAAAAGGCAGGAACATCTGATGCATGAAGCATTTGATGCATGTCAGTCTCTCCTTGCTGCCACCTGATTCCTGGTGCACTGCACTGATGCATTGCTGCTCGCAAGCTCCTGCAAAAGTACTCAGTGACTCTCATGGAAGGAGGCCCTGCCTTAGTCTTCTACTTACTTGCAAAAGTGCACTGGCCGAGTCTATTCGCCCTTCTCTTAGCATCTTTACATAGAAGTAAGTCCCTCTTCATACAGATGAAGTGAGTGCATATGGAAGTGCTCAGTAAAGCCTAGTTCTGTCCATTTATCCCGGGAGGGTCCAGCAAAGACAGAGAGAAAATGGTTTACTGGGTAGAATATTCTCTCTCTTTTCCCCTCTCCCTCTCTCCCTCCCTCTCTCTCTCTCTCTCACACACACACACACAAACTTCTAAGCTTTCTCTATAATATTAAAAAAATACATTTTTGTTGTAAATGATTAAACATTATCAAAGTCTATAGAGTAAAATGTGACGTTCTTCATTTTCCACTCTACACATACTCGCAGTTCCCATCCCAGTGGTCATCCCTGCTAATTGCACATGTCCAAGTTTCTTTCAACGCATTTAGATACACGCAAATACACGTGCATGCACATGTATGCGTGTGTATTTGCATGTATCTAAATGTGTTGAAAATATTTGCGTGTATTACAGTTTTGAATATATATGTATTTCACATATACATTTGCGTGTATATGTATGTGTGAAATACATATATATTCAAGACTGTAACTCTAACATTGTGGTGAGACACATATTTACACCTAATACTATTTCTCGGAGATTATTTCAAGCCTGTATACATCTAGATCTGTCTTTTTAATGGTTATTTGGCATCACAAAGCATAAATGTACCTTAAAGCTTTTAACTAATTCTTAATGATGAGTATTTTGATTGTTTACAGCTGTTTGTATGACGAACGGTGCCATAATGAAGATTTCTGTACATCTATCATTGTGTAGATGTGTGTGTTTCCATAAAATAGATTCTTGGGAAAGGGATTGCTGATTCAACGTTTTATGAGTTTTAACATTTTGATAGACATTAAATGCCTCTTTAGAAGCTCTATCAGCTTACAGTCCTATCATTGATGAATGAAAGAATCCATTTCCCCATTTTTTTTTTTTTTTTTGCATGGGCAGGCACGGACTCAAACCTGGGTCTCCGACATGGCAGGCAAGAATTCTGCCACTGAGCCACCGTCACACTGCCCTTCCCCACATTTTTCATGTTCATTATTGCCAATATGGAATGGGGGAAAAATGTTTTTGTTTGGATTTACATCTCCCCAGTTACTGGTGAGGTCCAGCATCTTTTCATGTTATGGTCATTTGAATCTCTTCTTCTGTGGACTGTCCATTCATGTCCTTTGCCCATTTTTTCTATTAAGGTGTGTTTGCCTTTTTTCCTTATTGATTTATATATATTCTGCATATCTTAAATAGTTATCCTTCATCTGCCATATACATCGGGATTTTTTCTTCTAGTTTGTGCTTGGATTTTAATTTTGCTTTTGAATTCTTTTACATATAACCTACTGAACTGGTCCTTAATTGTCTCTGAATTTTGTGCAATGCTTAGGAATGCTACTACAACCACAAGATGATACAATACCCTTCTATATATATTTTAAAATATATTTATATACTTTTTCATATTCAGTTATTTAGTAAGTATAAAATGGATTTTTGTGCATGATGAGGGGGTTATTTTAATTTTTACAAGTATCTAACCAAAAACCATCCTTTCATCAACTAATTTGAAATGCCACCTTTTTCACAGCCTAAATTCCTATGAATACATGGCTGGATATGTTCCTATTTATTTATTCATCTATCCGTTCCTGTAATAATTGTATGCTATTTTAATTATTATAACTTTATAGTGTATTTTGACTATAGCAAAGTAAATCTCCTCCTCATCACCACCACTGATATTTTATTTTAACATGTCTTGGATTGTTCTTACTTACTTTTCCCATGAGATAAAATTTAGAATCAGCATGTTGAATTCCATGTAAAATCCTAGTGGGATTTTGGTTGGCATCACATTGAATCTATAGACTTAACTAGGGAGAGTTTAAAATTTAAGAACTACATGTTGAGGGCCTACTCTGTGCTAGGCATTGATGTCATCTGAGACAGAGACAATGTCCTTGTTTCCCAAACTGGGTCCTCTTCATGGACATATAATGTAGATTATGCATCTAAATCTCCCTGTCAGTCAGGCTGGGGGTACGATGTGACTGTATCATCAACAATGCATTCCAGGCTAAAGTGACATAAGTCACTGTCAGCCCTTTTAAAAAAGCCTCCTCTGTGATTTTCAAGCCCCCTCTTCCCCTACTATGGCAAGCTTGGAGACTCTGTGTTCCCGATGCATATTACAGGATGGAAGTGGGCTGCCTGACTCACATTGGACTTTGCACGAATGAGAAATAAACTTTTCTGGGCAAGCTTCTGGTTTGAGAGGCTTCATTCGTGATCATCATGTAGCTTATCTTGTCCTGACTTAAAGAGCAACTTTGCAGCTTGGAGCCTTTTTTACCCAGGAATATAGTTTGTATTTTCATTTATCAGGTGTGCCTTCAAATCTTCAACAAAATTTTAGAATATTTGTTTTTGTAAAGTCTTGCCCATTATCTTGTGGGGATTATTTACATGCATTTACATGAGGCCCTAGATTCTAGAGGTACAAGCACGTGTTTGGCATCTAGACCGCAGAGCCCAAAAACGATCACACCACTTAAGGATGTATAACCTTGGCCAAATTTCTTAACTTCTCTGTACTTCCTATGTTTACCATAAGAAGTTCCAACATCATAGAGCCACTGTGAGTATTAAATGAGATATACTTGGAGTACAGTAAGCCCTTATAGAGTAATAGCGACTATTACTACAGTCTTTCCCACTTCAAAAATAGGATCTGTTTTGGCCTTAATATTTTATAATTAGCTATTGATAGTGAGGAAATCTACCACTGATTTTTGTAACTTGATCTTGCATCCTACCAAAATAAAGAACTCATCAGTTCTAATAGATCTACCAGATTTTTCTATGTGGATGGGCATATATTTGTGCTGTTTGAGTATTAAAATTAAGCAAGGAATATGGGATAAATTAGAAAACTGCCCTTTCCTTTTTAAAATCTGGATCAAATTTATATAAGATAGAGGTTACTCATTCCTTGATGATTTGATATAACTCAACTATAAAATCTGGGTTTAATGTCTTATTTCCAGTGGCAGGTATTTAGCATTCTCATCATTTATTCCTGTGTTATCTGACTATTTAGATTTCCTACAGTATCTTGAGCCAAACTTGGTAATTTATATTTTCTAAGAAAATAAGACTTCCAAATATACTGGGATAAAGTTGTACATAATATTCTCACTAGATTTATTTCATCTTCTGTGTTTCTATGGTTATGCCCCCAGCTCATTCCTAACTTGTTTATTTTGTGTTCTCTCTCTCTCCTTTGAACAGGCTTTTAAGTTTTATTAATGAGATTCCTTTTTCTTCTCCATTTATTTCAGTTATTTTTATTAATTCCTTCTTTCTGCTTTATTTAGACTTTGTTTTGTAATTCTTCTTCTGTCTTCTCAAGTTGAATGCTTCATTTGTCTACTTTCAATCTTCTTTCCCTCTCGACAAATGCCATGGAGGTCTGACCACTGCTCTGCCTGTATCCCACGTGCTTGATATGCAGCCTTCTTAGTGCTGACCATTTCTAAAGAGGTGGCAAATTGAGTTTAATTTTTCCTACCCAAGTGCTATGTAGATGGTTGCTTTGTTTTGTTCTTGTATTCCTAAGGAGATGGATTTTTTGAGCCCCTTTTGTTATCAATTCTAATACTACAGAATTCCAGTCTGAGAATGTAGCTTGTATAGTTTCTACTTTGGTGAATGTACTGAGATTACTGAGATTCCTTGCCCCCTTACTTAACAGAGACTCAAGATGTCAACTCCATATTTTGGGGCTAATTAGACCTGTGCGCAAATAGAGACTGCAGCACCTAACAGCAGTATGATGCTAACCAAGTCTGTTAACTTCCGTAGGCCTCAGTTTCATAATCTATTAAATGAGGCTAATCAAAATCCATATCATAGAGCTGATGTGAGAATATGAGGTAACATATGTAATGGATAAAACAATGTCCAGCACATAGTAGCCAATTAATGCATCAGCTACTGTGATGATATTATTACAGACAAACAGCATGTATGTGTGTGTGTGTGTGTGTGTGTGTGTGTATGCATATGCAAGGCTCAGTTCCTGCCTTTAAGATCCCAGAGTCTTGTGGAGGTTTATAGTTATTTTTTTTTTAATATACACCCTGATTTGCTCCTTATTACAACCTGTAATAGATAGAACAATGGTATCCTAAAGAAGTCCATGCCCTAATTCCCAAAACCTGCGAATATGTTCCCTCACCTGGCAAAAGGGACTTTGCAAGATGTGATTAAATTAAAATTTTTAAGCTGGGAAGATTGCCCTGAGTTAACAGGTGGGCCCAATGTAATCCAAGTGTTCTTATAAGAGTATAGGAGGGAGGGAGTAATATCACATTCAGAGAAGGAGAGGTGACAGTAGAGGTGGAGAAGAGGGAGCAAGGGAAAGAGAGAAGTAGAAACACGGGAAAGAGATTTGTAGATGCTATGCCTCTGGCCTTGAAGTCAGCATAAGGGTCCATGAGCCAAGGGACGTAGGTGGCCTCAGAAACTGGACAATGCAAGGGAAAAAATTCTTTCCTGATGTCTCTAGAAGGAATACAGCCCTGCTGAAGCCTTTTTGGAGGAATTCTGACCTATAGACTGGAAGATAATAAATTTCTATTGTTATAAGCCATTAAGTTTGTGGTGATGTGTTACAGCAGAAATAGGAAACCACTGCACAACCCTAGCATGGGGTTAAGTGACTTCACCATGAAGATATACCTAGTCAATAGTGAAGCTAGGAATTAAATCTAAGAGTTAATATTTCAAGGTGTAATAGTATTTTAAGGTATATGAGTGTGCGTAAAAGTGAGTATGTATACGATTTTAACCATATCCTCCCAATGTAGGCTCCTGGTGATTTCCTGGTACTAGTAAGGATTGGGTTTTAGCAGGAGAGAAAGGAGGGAGAGAGAAAAGGCCTGGGATGCAGGAATTAAAAAAAAAGGGACTCATAAAGGCAAATGATCCTCTGAGTTCTGAAATGTGAGCAACTCTCTCCCCCAAGCTACCTCAGGGCATAGGATGCTGTATGTGAAGGTCTGTTTGGTTGTTGGTTTCTTCTTTTAGTTTTATTTTTGTCCCATGCCACATAATTATACAGCTCCTTTAGAACATTCTGTCGTCTGGGAGATTTTCTTACAGGAATTCTAAAGCGCGTAGGCTCACAGGAAACGAGCCAAGAAATGCATGAAACTATATTTATACATATGCCAAAATGAAAAACATAAAATAAGCACAAAGATACAAACTGGGCATTTTGGCTAAAGGCAATGAACATGTTACCCTTAACACACCTGCCACATTTTAGAGAATACAAGAACCGAGGCGGCACTTCAGAGATTGTGCCATAAAATCTTACTCTATTTAGCCAAAAGTGTGTTTAATTTAATCCCCATGGCAATATCGAGAGATGGGTACTTTCATTCCAAAATTGCTGCCAAGGACCCTGAGGCTTGGGAAGTTTAAGTTTCTTGACCATGGTCCCATGCGTAGTTTGGGAAAGATGGGGCCTTGACCTGAATCTTCTTACCCAAGCCAGTGCTCTTTTCATTCCAGCACAGCAACTCCTTTCAATCTGCTTGATTTCCAAGAGAGGAAACTGACTCAGAATGAAATGGCCTTGGACACAAAGTCTTGAAGCAGAGTATTCACATATTCACTCATTCATTCAGTTATTCCTCAAAGGCTTATGGAATAAATAAGTTATATTTATTATACATATGTATACACATGATATATATATATATATATATATATATATATATACACACACACATATGCATACTAGAAAAGAGTTTTAAAATAGGGAAGAGAATCAAATCCAAGAAAAAATAAGACTAGAGAAAAGTTAATAGTAGGAGTAGCTAGAGTGACTGTATACCACATAGTCTTGAGCCAATGTTAGGGGTGAATGTAACCACCCAATTACCAAATCAAGAGAGAAACATGCTCTTCCTCAGTTTTGCTGGTCCTGACACCTGTGAGCAATCCCTCCCCCTGGCCATCAGGGTGGCAACCCTCTGTGACCTGCAGCTGAGACCCTCAACCACGGTGACTCCGATAACCAACATCACAGAACTCTCTCTCAGGCAGGCCCTAAGGATTGTCCTGATATTGGCCCAAATGAAGATGAGTAAAGCTGATCTCTGGCTGACCACAGTGGGATGATCTGAGTTTGGATTCACTCAGAATCTGGGTCTGGACAAAATTTAGTATTTAGAACAGCCATTTTGAAAGTAATGTATGCAAGGGCATAAGAAGAAGAAAGCGAGGGAGGGAAGAGGGGTAGGGGAGCGAAGAGGGAAGAGAAAGGGAGAGAGAGGAAAAGGAGACAAAGAAAATTCAATGGGAAACTCTGGGCTAAATTATACAGCATATTTTATCTATTCTAAGACTCTCAATAATTGCAAAAACACTACATTTCATATACCACTAAAAAAAGAAAAGAAAAGTCTGCCAAATAAATTATCAAACCATTGATAGTAAGATGCATTTTTATTTCTGAGATGTTAACATTTGGAAAATATGGACTATTTTGAATTGATGAAACATGATGTTTCTCTACTGCAGAACTTCTCAGAGCCTTTACTATTCTCAGGTGCATGTGAACCTCCACGGGGAAGTTACAGAATGTGGTCTTTCCTATTTGAGCCACTGAGCCACCACCCTTTCTGTTTTTAATCTTTGAGCATCTCATGGAATTAATGTTCCACAGAATCTACACAAGAAAACATCAATCAAAAGAAATGGATGAAAACATTGTGAAAAAATTCCCTATGATATACCTATCACAAATCTGCCTCTAAGTGTGTATCTATAGATACAGAAATACATATATGTAAAGAGACAAAGAAAGGAATAAATGGACTTTATATGCATCAGTCAATTGCACATGAATATTTCTTACACCTGAGCTTTTGAAAACCATTAAACAGCAGAGAGCACAAGGTTATAAGTTTGCAAAGAATCTGGTGTTTTAGTTTGCTTAAGCTGTTGGAATGCAAAGCACCTGAGATGGATTGGCTTTTATAAAGGGGATTTATTTAATTATAAATTTACTAATTTGGGAAGGCACAGAGTGACGTCTGCTGGGCTCCTCTCCTGGCTTCTGGGTTCAGAAAGCTTTCCCCGGGGTGGTTCCTTTCTGCATCCACAAATATCTGGGTTCAGCTGGCTCTGAGCTCTGAGCTCTAAGCTCTGAGCTCCGAGCTCTGGGCTGTGCTGATCTCCTCACTCTTTTGACTTCTCCTTTTAAGCCTCACTCATTAGGCACTCCCCTTAGCTGACTCCAGATATAATCAGCCATAGATGAATTTCACGTGCTGATGATTTAAGTCCATTGCAATGGAACTGGGCACCATCACCTGGCCAAGCTGACACCTGAGCCTAACTATTACACCTGGAGTGCAGATATCCTGTGTTAACCATCAGAGGTAGAATCCACACCCCCTCCATCAGGAAGGCAGAGAAACTAGAGTAAGGGCCCCATTCTGAAAATTAGAAAACCACAACAAAATACAAGCCTGAATGAATGTGTCACCTTCAACTCTGCAACTGGTTACTGGCAGTCTAAATTAAAATTGCAGTCTTCACTCTCTAGGGCAGTGTTTTCTATTACTAGATCAGACTTCCTTTTTGGCAACAAAAGCAAGCAGCTTCTGGTTAACTATTAAACACATTTATTTACCTCCTCTCCCTTCTGTAATCACAAATAAAGATGACAGCAAACGTCAAATTTGAGCAAACTGAAATTGTAAGGCCAATTTGAGGCCAGAGATGTTCTTTGAACTCGGGTTTTCAAATACATTTTAATTCAATGTAGAACAGAGATGTTTAGGATTCTTCTAGCTTCCACCTCAATTTTATCTCCCAACTGGTTGTAAGACCCCCTCACAGTCTCGGTTTCCTCCTCTAAATGAGCTGAGAAATACTGAAATTTCAAAACTGTTGATGGCATTACTATCTTCTCTATAGGAATATACTGTAGAAGAAATATCTTTCTTAACAAATAATGTCAGGAAGGTTGTATCTCCATGAAAACCAAAGCAAAACAAAAAAAGCCTGCAACCTTCCTTTTCTCAGGCAAGGACAACTATATATTCCACTATGTTTTTCTGTTTACTTTGGTTGCCAAGAAGCACAGAGCTAAATTTATCTCAAGTTCAATAACTATCCCATTTCAAGCTCCTGAAACAATTTTCTCCTGTTTCCTCCTTACAAACAGCTTCAGATCAGTCCTATCTTATATTAACAGTTTTATTATTTGTTGGATTTATGTGAATAAAATCAAATTCCTTTGGAAGTCTGCATGGTATACATTTTCAAAGACACACATACACACACACAAAAGAGACAAACTTGGTTGGTTAGTAACTTGCCAAGGTCTGTAAGATTCCTTCAAAACACCTCATCTTAGTATCCAGTGGTTTTTCCAACTTATCTTGAACTCACCTGCTTCTCTCTACTATTCGGGTATCTTCACTCTTTCAATATCAAGCTACCTGTACTTGTGATCTATTTGCCCCTTATGGGCAAGGGCTTGTGGTTAACACTTCACATTCTTAGTATGTCAAAGGAGACTGGGCACAAGGCAGGTGCAACAAATCTCTGGCAGATGCATTCTGTACTTCAACAACTATGTTTCGGAAGAAGTACTTGGGTAGGGCGATGGGGAATGGCAATTGGGATGCACAAGTGACTAAGACCACAGTTCCCTGCCTCCGAGCAGTTTTCAGTGTGATGGGGACAGACAAGGAAGGAGGCAAGTCAACAAAGCAATGGGGTTACCTCAGGGGGAAGCAGGAGGGCTGTGAGACCCAGAGGACGGAGACTACTATTTGTGGGAATTAGTCTGCCTAAGAGCAGGCAATCAGGGCTGCTAGCCAGAGGTTCCCTCTGTAAGGGGTGTCAAGATTTTACTGGAAAAATAGGACATCAAGGCAAAATATAAGTATGGTTATCACTTGTAAGAGGGCCCTATGGGAAGAAATGCAAATAAAGATAAACAAATAAAATAAGAAAAAAATATCTTTCTATACACACCCCTACTTCCCCTGGATAAACACTGAATAAATATTTAATAGGGTCCATTTGAAAGGATGGGGTGTTATCACCCACTTCCAGGGTAACTGCTATCTTATTCCTGGACCGTGTGGGATTCAAAGAAGACCTACTATTAAGGTGACGCCAGGTTCAGTTCCGGTGCCTGTGCATGTAAAAAAATAAATAAATAAAGGTGATGTCGACACTGAGACTTGAAGATGAAATATATGGCCATCTAAAAGGGGACTGGGGAAATACAGGGGACACTGTTTTCACAACTCTAGAAACTGAAGCTAATTCAGGAAGAGGGGCCGAGCTAGAAATGGAGCTGGGGAAAGTCAGACAGGGAAGAGCCATGTTCATTAAGGAGCATCATTCAACAGCTGAAGACCTGCTAGTCTGGGTGCTGGGGATGGAGTAGCAATCAAGCCACACAATTCAATAACGGAATGAATACATGAGATGACTTTATACCTATGAGGCGAATTATAACCAGGTTTGTTAAGTGAATACATGCACCGGCTCCTGAGCATGCATAATTTCACTTACTTCTCACAATGATACAACATTCACAACTGACTCTGAAGGAAAGAACACAGACTCAAAGCAGCTGAGTGGTTTACTTATGGCCACAGCCACCAGGGGCCAACTTCCAGACACGACATCAGATCTGTCTGGACTGAAACTGGAGCCACGTAGCCTGGGTTTGAATTCTGGTGTTCCTACTTACTGGCTGGGAGACCTCGGGCAAGTTATTTGTGCTTGGTTTTCTTAACAGTGAAATGGGGATCACTGAAGAGTTGTTATGAGGATTAAAATCACGTTAGTTGGCACTGGCACACAGGAAGTATCTAATAAATGCTAGTGCTATGCTCAACATGGCTGCAAGTGGGTTTACTAAACCTGCTACTACTCAGGGAGCTCTTAGAAAGGTCACAGAGGTTTGAGCAAGTTGAGCAGGTCCCCTAAAGCAAGGGTTTGTTTTCCCTGATTAATTCACAAGGCATCTCACTTCTCTAGCCAACCTCTCACAAGTATCTGCTAATAGGTTTCATTGTTTTGTTTATGGTACTTTAATAAGTGTGGGTGACTTTTCATTTGCATCCTTAATAGACAATTTTCAAAGTGTTTTGAAACATCAGTTGGTTTTAGGAGACCTAGATTTTAATTTACTTTTAGTCCTATTTATCAGCATTTGAATAGGCTTCCACAGCTCACTAAACACTTTCGCCCATTCACTCTTATTTAAGATTTCCAGCGACCTTTTACTGTAGAAAAGGTTAGTTCAACAGTTGAACAGACCTGAAAACCAAGAGGTCCAGCACCTCAGGTCATAATGAGCAAGAGGGGAGGCCAGTATCTGTTTCATCACTCATTAGTTATCTTATTTAACAAACACATATAATGCTAACTCTATGCTGGACACTGTTATAAAGCACTTTACGAATATTGATGCATTTAGTTCATAATAACTCTACGGACATATACTATTATTATCCTTATTTTACAGATGAGAAAATAGAGGCACAGAAACATTAAGTTACTTGTTCAAGGTCACACAGCAAGGAGCCTTTAGCTACATTGCTAGCTGTATGACCTTGGGCAAATTACTTAATGTTAAGGGAGTAGTAGATGTTAGTTACTTTCCACTCTTCACAACCACCATATATTGAGGTAGGTATTAATATTAAAATTTTACAGATTAGGGAATGAAGCTCAGGGGGCGCTGAAGGTCTCGCTGAATGCCTACGTGAGAGTCACAGGCAGGACTAGGATTGGAACTAAGTCTACTGAATTCAAAGCCCCCTTAACCATGATTGTTTTTAATGTCAAAATCCGGTTTGCTGCTGCTGCTGCTGCTGCTGCTGTTGCTGTTGTTATTCTCACTGAAGGACACCCCCCTCCCCCAAATACATAGGGAGAAAAATAACAGTGATAAGAACAGGGCTGATTCTGTATGCAAGCCTGCAGTTCTAAGTCCATGCATAATTTACTCAACACTGCCCTGCAGTCACTTAAGTTGAGGAGAGATGCTATAAATTCAGGTCTGCATACACTAATTTATTTCATATTTATTCTACTGATACATATCTAGGGCCTCCAGGCGAGCTGCTCCTCCACCAGCGCCAATGCACCTGCAGCCCCAAGTGTAACTGGGGCAGGGAAGAGACCCAGCAATAAGCCCAAAAGGAGAACTGGGCTCCATGGACCACAACCATCCAGGCTAAATTAATTTTCTGGTAAACTGAGATTCAACACATGACACCCCTCCCCTCTGCCTTTTGTTGGGTGGGAGGTGGGGATCTTCTTCTGCTTTTCCATCATATTAAAGAGAGCACTAAACATGCTTTAATGACTGACATTCTCGCAGGGCCTCAGGATTATCTGCCTGAGTTGTAGAATGTCAAAAGATAGGTGAAATCTCTAATAAGCAGCCATAATTAGAAAGGGAAAGAAGGAAAAGTCATTTTTGCATATGACTGCTGAGGACCAACTACTAAGCTCAGTGCTGAGGATGGCAGCTGTGGCACCCACTGTGATCCTCTATATGCGAAATAAGGTAAGTTGGAAGAAACTGGCCAAAATGCCTATTTCAAAGATGGTGAAATTGCTGCCCAGAGAGGGGAAGTGACTTGTTCAGGGTCACTCAGCAAGTTGGCTCCTTTTCATCTCACACTAATTTTAAAACTCAGTTTGATAATTATGTTCACCATTAAAAAAATAAAACAACAAGACACAACTCAGTTTGAGTTTCTTAGCAGGAGTCAGAAACCCATTACAAGCTTTATCTGCATTGTTTCCTTTACACCTCACCTCCCCCTTCCTAATTAATTGTTCTCACACCTATGGGCATTAGGGCAGAAAGAGGCTAAAGCGTGGACTGACACTGCTGATTTTCTGCAGAAAAAGAAGTCAAAGCCTGGGCTAAGCCTGAGCCCTTAAGTGCCACACCTGATGCCCTTTTAATGACCGATTCAAGGAGCCTAACGATGCCTCCAATCTAGACTGCCCATGGCTCCAGGAGTAGGAGGAGAGGGGGGCAGGGCCTGCCGATTAATCAACTAACTAACTAACTAACTGATTTTCTTCTTCCATTTTTCTTCCCAATACCCAATAGATGGTTATATTCTTGTCATTTGTCTCTTGGGCTGAGAAAGGGCCATTTGTTGACAGTCAGGGCCAGGCCCGTTTTCTTACCACCACCACTGCCCCGCCACCCACCCCCCCACCCCCACCGCTGGGAGGGGCTGCCCGGGCCCCGGGGGCAGAGACTCACCCACAGAACATGAAGATGGTGCTGGAGGCGGCGTCATAGGGCAGAGGCAGCGTCTGCTGCAAGCACAGCTGCTCGCAGCCACCGTTAAAGCCATCAGAGCAGTCGATGCCTTTGGAGTGGTCATAGCAGCCTGAGCCGTCCTTCATGGGCCTCAGCTCCTCAGGGCACTGCTCGGAGAGAGGGCAGCAGGGTGGTTATAGAGGGCATGGTTATGGGGGTGGGGACAGGCCCCACCATACTCTCTCCTCCCGCTTGTGGTAAATGGCAGAGATGGACTCAGCTTTCTGATTGGACATAACAGCTAAGTGTACCTGGACAAGTCCCTCTGCCTCTCTGAACCTCAGAGTCCTCGCCTGTAAAATAGGACTTCTGGGAGTATCTGTGTGTAGAGTTGTGAGAATGAAGGGAGAGAATATTGGCAAAATGCTTCCACACTGAGGCTCACATGGCAAGCACATAGCAAAGATAATTGCCAATAATATCTAAATTGATGGCATCATCACCACTTATTATTTTCATTATTAGTGTTCTAGAGTGTCCACTGTTATAAAAGTCACTTAGGGAGGAAGTCAGACATATTTTAAAGAGCCCCTTCCAACATGAGTTCAAATCCCAGCGCTTTCCCTTCTCACTGTGCAATCTGGGGCAAGCTCCTCACCCCTTCTGAGCCTCAACTACCCCATCTGCCAATCATAACAACTGTACCTACGGGTTTGTTGTGAAGCTTAAGTTGTATAAAGCAAGTGTAAACCTTACTTCAAAATTTGGCACATAGTTTATTACTCATAAACTAGGAATATCCTTCCTTCCTGTCTTGAATGTGTTAAGACCTGGACAAATGTTTGGGGATCTCCCATTCACTCCACAACAGATCAGCTCTAAATCCTTCCTTGCTCCAAAATCCTAATTCAAGAAATCCATCATTGTATGACAGCAGGGTGAAGTGACTCATCCAGGAGGTGTTTTAAGACCTTTTTCTACCTTTGTCTCTGGAGCCCTAAATGAGATTCCCAAATACTACCAATTGGAATATGCAAAGGTCTCCTAAGTGGTCTGCCTGCCTCCACTCTGGCCTCCTCCAAACTCACTGGCCACCAGAATATTTCCAAATCGCATCACTCCCCAACTTAGACAACAAATGAATTAAAACAAAACAACCACAGCAACTTGAATCTTTCTTAAGCTGGTAGTCAAGTTTCTCTGCAGTATGATTTCAAAGCTTCTGCCCAGCCATGTGCACATTCCTTCACATAACCAAACCAATGCTTGAGCAAAGCCCATGGATTCCAATCTCCAGGTCTTTGTATTCTTGGGGACCTCAGCTGGAATGCTCTTCTCGCCGGGCACAAGTGGCTATTTACTTAATTTAGTTTTCTATGATTTAATGAGGCTGGGCTCATCTTCTGTCCAGCAGATGGAGAAGCGGTTCTAGCTCTCTTGTCTTCCGAAGACAAAATGAGGTAGTGGGTTTTAATTTCAATCTCCCTGACGGCATTTCCTGTCCACAAAGATTAACACGCAGAGCCCATTCCTTCCCATCCATCACTGGACATAACTGATTAAAACGGCCTCCCCCTGTACCAGCACCCCCACCCGAACCAGCTGCCCAGACCCCTGCTCCTGAGCCATGGTCCTGAATATCAATAATAAATCGCACATACACAAACTAATTAAAATACACACACATACACACAATAACAGCCATGAAAAAAGGTCAGCCCTCTTGGAAATTAAATTTTGCCTAAGAAGAACTCATAATTACAAATGCATGGGAGGGCTCCGGAAGACATTCAAGACTGGTGCCGGGAAGGGGAACGGCGAAAGTAGGTTATAAATGGCCTTTGTTGAGCTGTAGAAAGGTTATAAAATTGCTACATTTTGTGCTTAAAAAGAAAAATCAATTTTCCATGTGAGTGAAGCACCGTACATATTATTATAAGGTCAGAGGAGGACCTGCTTATCTCAGAGCATGCACGGTCAGACAGGAGGGCACCTGGCCATGGGGCATTTAGGGCCATTTGCTCTTCTGGGGGCTCTTATTTTCTGAAAACACTTAGGTAAGTGCTGGAAAGAACAGCTGACCCTCTCAGTAGGTAATGGAAGATATCAGGCAGTCATCAACCATAGTTCTTTCCCATCTCCTGCTTATTCACTACCACTTTCTTCCTTTAATGGTGTGTACTATAACTCAGGCAATATTTAAGCACTTCACATGTTTTTACATATTTAATCCTATAGCAAACATATGAGATAGTGTGGTAGGCCAGTGGTGGCTCCCAAACATATTTCCACATCCTAATCTCTGGAACTGGGAACATTGCCGTATATGGTAAAGTTTTTCTGGATCTGATTAAGGATCTTCAGATGAGATTATCTGGATTGTGTGGGTGGGCCCTCAGTGCCATCACAAGTGTCCTGATAAGACAGAGGCAGCAGGAGATACACAGAGAGGAAGCAGCAATGTGAAGGCAGAGCAGAGGGAGAAGTGGCCATGAGCCAAGGACTGCCAGCAGCCATGAGAATCTGGAAGAGGTAAGAAAAGGATTCTCGTCTAGAGCTCCGGTGTGGCCCTGCCAGCACTCTGATTTCAAACTTCTGGCCTCCAGAGCTGTGAAAGAATGCATTTTTGTTGCCCTAGGCCACCCAGTTTGTAGTAATTTGCTATAGCAGCCATAGGGAATGAGTACAGATAGGTACTGGGATTGTCCCCATTTTACAGAGGAGGAAACCGAGGATAGGGTCACACAGCTCCAAGATGGCAGGCAGGGTTTCTCAGAATTTCTGGCTCTTAAAACACCTCCTGGATGAGTCACTTCACCCTGCCATCATACAATGATGGATTTCCTGAATTAGGATGTTGGAGCAAGGAAGGATTTAGAGCTGATCTGTTGTGGAGTGAATGGGAGATCCCCAAACATTTGTCCAGGTCTTAACCCCTAGAACCTGTGAATTTGACTCTATTTGGAAAAAGGGTCCTTGCAGATGTAATTAAATTAAGGATCTCAAGATGAGATCCCTAAATCCTGTGACACGTGTCCTTATAAGAGGCAGAAGAAAAAGAAGACAAGGAGAGAAGAAGAGAAGTCCATTTGAAGACAGACATAGAGATTGGAGTTATGCAGCCACACGCCAAGGAACACGTGGAGCCTCCAGGAGCTGGAAAGTACAAGGAAAGACTCTCCCTAGAGTCTTCAGAGGGATCTTGGCCTTGCTGACACCTTCAGACTTCTGCCCTCCAGACTGTGAGGAGTAGATTTCTGTTGTTTTAAACCATCCAGTTTGCAAAAATGTGTTACATGCAGCCCAAGAAAACCATTTCACCTCCTTTCTTTGAGACTGAGTGAGGCCACATCGTGGGACATGACTCCCAAGGATGGAAATTTCCCTGGCAACATGGACTTGACTTCCCGGGATGAGGGTGGTCCTGGCATCGTGGGTATGAGAAAGGCTTTTTGACCAAAATGGGGGAGAGAAATGTAACAAAACAAAGTTTCAGTGACTGGGAGATTTCAAATAGAGTCAAGCGGTCTTTCTAGAGGTTATTCTTTTGCAATATATAGTTGTTTTTTTTTTAGTTTCTAGTGTTAGAATAGCTTGAAGGAAACAACTGAAACTGCTGAACTGTAATCCAGTAGCCTTGATTCTTGAAGATGATTGTGTAACTATACAGCTTTCATCATGTAACTGTATGACTATGAAAACCTGTGGCTGACATTCCCTTTGACTAGTGTATGGACAGATGAATAACAAAATAAAGACCAAAAAAGTGAGCCAACTATAAAACAAAACAAGTAACAACAACAAAACTGAGAGACAGAGAATGGAAGGGCATCCTCTGAAATCACTCCGCCCAGTGGACGATATGAACCCAGGTCCCCGGAGTCCTGGCTCCTGTTCTGAGCAATACAGCCACTGGCTTTAGATAAAAGCAGTAAAGAGCTGCAGACACTTTAATCTGCCTCTCCAAGATGATTTTCAGATGGCATACTGAAGCTCAGAAAGGTGAAGGGATGAGATAATTATCAGCCAACAAACTAAATGCAGGGCTAGAATTAAACCTAGACTTGATCTCTGAGCATAGGAGAGAAGTCCTGAGTAAGTGAAACATGTGTACTAGTCTCACTTTATAATCCTTCCTTCCTGCATCATTAACTTCATGCTTTGTGACCTTGGGGGTGGAGTGGGTAGATAAGATCTAGCACTATTGTGCTTGAGTTCACTTGTATATTATTTCAATTATATCATTGCTCATCATCTGTCTGGCCCAACAAAATGTAAATCTTGTAATATAATGGACCTTGTCTGGCTTGTCCCCAGCTGTATCCTACACTTAGAAAAGCTTTCAGCACATAGTAGGTGCTTTCTATTTGTTGAACGAACCAGCTGAGTGCGAGACAGGATGCTGAGTGTGTCTGTGTGTATTCTTTAGGTCTGAATCCAAACTCTGCCTCTTAAAAGCTGGGTAACCTCAGGTTAGTGACTTAGCCTTTCCTACCAGCATATGATTACTGGGAAGGGGTGAGTGTGGTAGCCAGCCTGGAAGAAGGCTCCTGATGATCATCACCTCCTGCTATTACACCTCTGGCAGAGTCCCCTTCCACACAGTGCCAGGGTTGTTCTGCGTGGCCAATAACATATGACAGAAGGAATGGTATACAGCTTCTAAGATTAGACTATTAAATCTGTGGCTTCCATCTTGGTCTGTCTCTCTCTCTCTCTCATCGCTCACTCTGGGGAAAGCAAGCTGGAATGCTGTAAGCAGCCCTGCTGAGAAACCCATGTGTCAAGGCACTGAAATCTCTGGCCAACAGCCAGGGAAGAACTGCGGGCTCATGCCCACAGACATGTGAGGACGCCATCTTGGAACACAATCCTCTAGCCCCTGTCCAGCCTGTTGAGATGATTGCAGCCCCAGCTGACATCTTGATTTCAACCTCACAAGAGCCAGACCACACAGCTAAGCTACTCTTAACTGCTGACTCTCAAACACTGTGTGAGATAATACATGCTTGTTGTTTAAAGCTGCTGAATTTGGAGATAATTTGTTACACAGCAGTAGAAAACTAATACTGTGAGAGAAAATATATCACGTGCTTAGCACAGTGCTCAGCAAATGGTAACTGCTGTTATGGGTGTTTTAAAAGAATTTGAGAGATAAGAAATACGCATATCTAAAAAATGTTAGAGAATGCGTTATAGAGTAAGCATGAAGGAGTATGATATAATTCAAGTGGGAAAATGAAAACACTGCACATGGGAAGGTTGGGGAATATTGGAGGAGGGAGACTTTACTTAGGGAAGGCTTCCTAGAGGAGGAGGCATGATTGGAACAGAAGGGAGGCACCTTTGTGTCCTAGAAAGAAGATCAGAGTTCTTGCTCAAGCAATACCGCTTGTTTGCCCTGAGATCATGGGCAAGTCCTTGAATCTGTGTGGGTCTCAGTTTCCTTTCTTTAAATAGGAGAGAGAGAGCCTGAAGACAAGAAAAATGGTATGGCAGTGAGATGGGGCTGAATTCCAGTGCAGGCTCTGGACACTGAGCACCTGAACCATATGCTTCACTTCAAGAAAGCCCCCCATCTGTAAAGTGGGATAATAATACCTGCCTAGGAGGAATTTCTAGATACCATGAGAAAACATACCCAAAGTGCCTGGCATGTAAAAGACTCTCTATAAATGCATGATAAATGAATGGATGACTAAACCAATGATAAATGAATGAACCCCACCACCACCAATTAAGAGAAACAAAACAAAACTGCTTTACTGAACCTACTGACTGATGTTTTCCTTCCCTTCTGTGCTGTTTTGAGGCTATGTACCTCAGAGCAGGGGTACATTTACCCTATGTTCTTTATCCTACTCCAATCTTGTAGGGGCAGATCTATTGTTGGGTGGGATATTTTTTATTAAGTTGTTTCCATGGAGATGTGACCCACTCAATTGTGGATGGGACCTTTTGATTAGGTGGTTTCCATGGAGATGTGATGCCACCCATTCAAGGTGGGTCTTAATTCACCTACTGGAGTCCTTTAAGAGGGAACCACTTTAGACAAAGCTCAGAGCTGACACAGACAGAAATTTGGAGATGCAGGAAGAAAACACCCTCAGGGAATCTGCTTGAAACCAGAAGCCAAAGGACCAGAAACCAGAAGCCAAAGGACCAGCAGATGCCAATTACATACCTTCCCAGTTGACGGAGGTGTTCCAGATGCCATCAACCTTTCTTGAGTCAAGGTATCATTCTCCAGATGCCTTAGTGTGGTATTTTTATGGCCTTAGGACTGTAAATTGTAACTTAATAAATCCCCTTTATAAAAGCCAACCCATGTCTAGTATATTGCATTCCGCCAGCATTAACAAACTAAAACACTATATGTATAAGTCCTTCACTGGATTACCTAAAGATAACGAGCACCTAAAGATACGGAGCACCTACTCAGTTGTAAGTAAACGTGCTGGATGCTGGGAATATAGTAGTAAATAAGTAAAAAAGTTCTGCTGTTATGGGGCTTAAATTCTAAATTCTAAAGGGAAACAATAATTAACAAGTAAAAAAATAAAGTGAAGAAAAGAAAACAAAAGTATAGTGTGATACAAGTGAATGAAGAGGGGGCAAAGGGGAGATAAATTGAGCATTTGAGTTAGACCTGAATAATGAGTGGAGACTCCTCTATGGATGGATATCAGTGGGAAGAGGGAACAACAAACATGAAGATCCTGAAGTGGGTACAGGGTTTTCTGTCCCTGGAACAGGAGGAGACCAGTGTTGCTGCAGCTCAGCGAGGCAGGGGAAATAAGATTACCGTATGGCAAGCTGTGTGAGGTAGGCACTGACCAAATTGCTCAAGCCAGGGATTGGCACAAATCCAGCCTTTTATGGCCTGTTTTCTTTTTTCCAACTGAGCTTCTTACCTTGAGATATTTTTAGGTTCGCATGCAGTTGTAAGAAATAGGACAGAAAGATCCTGGATACCCTTTAACCATTTTCTTCCAACAGTAACATCTTGCAAAATTTTAGTAAAGTATCACAATCAGGACACTGGTATAGTCAAGACGCAGGATATTTCCATCCCCACAAGGATCCCTGGTGTTGTCTCTAATATCCACACCCACTTCCCCTGAACCCCATTCTCTCCTTACAACTCTGCAATAATAAGTTCTCCATTCTATAATTTCTGTCATATCAAGAGCACTGTAGAAAGGGAATTATATGGTATGTGGCCTCGTAGGATTGCTTTTTTTTCCATGCAACATAGTTATCAGATTCACCCAGATTGTTGTATACATCCATAATGACTTTCTTTTCATTGCAGAGTAGTATTCCACAGTTTGGATGTACCACCATGATTTCATTTGTCCTGTTGAAGGACATCTGGGTTGTTTCTAAAAGGGGGCTGTTATGAATAAAGCTGCTATAAACATGTGTATAGGTTTTTGTGTGAATATGTTTTCCCTTTTCTGGAGCAAATGCCAAAATTGATGGGTTGTGAGGTAGCTTGTATTTTTTTTTTAAGAAATTGCTAAACTGTTTTCCAGAGTGGTAGTACATTTTATTCCCACCAGCAAAATATAAGTGATCCAGTTTCTCTGTATCCTCAGCAATATTCAGAGCTGTAATATTGTTCTTTTTCGTTATTCTGACCGGTGCATAGTGGTACCTGATTGTGGCTTTAACTTGCATTTCTCTAGTGGCTAATGATGTTGAACATCTTTTCATGTGATTATTTGTCCTCTATATATCCTCTTCAATGAGATGTCTTTGATGGTCTTTAGCCCACTTTCTAAATAGACTTAAAAAAAATTAATTTTGAGGTTTCAGAGTTCTTTGTATATTCTAGATACTATTTTCTTGTCAAATATATGATTTGTAAATATTTTCTCCCAGTGTGCAGTTTCTCATCTTCTTCAAATGGTCTTTCATGGAGCAATTTTTTTTTTTTTTTTTTTGCTTTTTCATGGAGCAAATATGTTTAATTTTGATGAAGTACAATTTATCGTTTCCTCTTTTCCTTTCTTCCGAACATTTGCATAAGGTGTTTATGGCAGCAGTGTTTGAGATTTGCAATGGATGGAGGTGGCCTAAGGGTACACTGACTGAGGAACGGAAGGGGGAACTGTGTTGTATACATACAATAGACTGAGTGGCTGCAAGAAGGAATGAAGTTGTGAGGCAGGCAACAAGGTGAATGAGCCTTAAGGACAGTGTGTTGAATGAAATGGCAGAAACAAAAAGACAAATATTATCATGCCTCACTCTACGGACTAACTATGAGAACTGAAGTTGAGAGCATGGGATATCAGGTTGGGGCCTACTGTAAAGGTTTCTAGACTGTAAGCCCTTATACAGCAGTCATATCTATTCCAGAATTGTAACTTTTTTTCTGAATTCTGAGATGCTGAACTATTTATGTATAATCTGGCCATTCCCTGAAACTTTGAGTATTTGTGGGACATGTGAGACACTGAGTTAGAGCTCTGAAGCAATGAAAGTAAGCATTACTCCATACGGCAACTTAAAAAAGTTGAAAAAGTGATCGGACTTCAAGTAGAGATATGAATGAAGCTGATCTAGATGGGACTAAGATAAATCAGAATACAGGGTAAACGATGATGTGGTATATATTTTTAAACTTCAACTTCTGTGTGAGACCAAAGGAGGAGAGGTTTATTCAGTGCAAAATTTATATTTTAGGCAGCACATTATCTAATTTAACTTGTATGGCCAGTTTATGTGAACACCATAATTACATGGAATATTGAATAGGGAGCCAGATCTTGTTGGTTTGTACAGGTTAGTGTGATGCCCCAACATATCCCAGAATAATTTGGGCAGAGAATAAAAAAAGTATTTTCAAAGTTGCCTTGGGCGTTTGGAGAGAAAGGAGGAAATACTAAACTTTCCTATCTGGGGGATTCCTGATATTCTCACAGACAATGGGGACAACCAATTAAAAAGGCTGAGCCCTTGATCTTGGGGCTTGCCCCAGTGAAACTTATTTCTGTAAAGGAGAAGCTAAGCCTACTTATAATTATGCCTAAGAATCATCCCCAGAGAACCTCCTTTGTTGCACAGTTATGGCCTCTTTGTCTAAGTTAACTCGGCGGGTGAACTCACTGCCCTCTACTACATGGGACATGACCCCCAGGGTATAAATCTCCCTGGCAATGTGGGACCTGATTCCTGGGGATGAGCTGGGACCCTACATCATGGGATTAATAAAGCCTTCTTGACCAAAAGGGTGGAGAAATAAATGAGACAAAATAAAGTTTCAGTGGCTGAGAGATTTCAAACAGTTGAAAGGTTATCCTGGAGGTTATTCTCATGCATTATATAGATATTGCTTTTTAGTTTATGGTGTATTAGAGTGGCTGGAGGGAAGTATCTGAAACCATTGAACTGTATTCCAATAGCTTTGATTCTTGAAGATGATTGTATAATTACATAGCTTTTAGAGTGTGACCATGTGAATTGTGAAAACCTTGTGTCTAATGCTCACTTTATCCAGGGTATGGACAGATGAGTAAAAAATAATGACAAAAAGTAAATAAATAGTACGGGTAAAAAAACTGGGTAGATTGCAATATTATTGGTCAATGAGAGAGAGGAGTGAGGGGTATAGGCTATAGGATTTTTCTTTTTTGTCTTTTTCTGGAGTGATACAAATGTTCTGAAAATGATCATGATGATGAATACACAACTATGTGATGATACTGTGAGCCACTGATTGTGTACTTTAGATGGACTGTATGGTATGTGATGATACCTCAATAAAAATATATTTTTTTATTTAAAAAAAGATGTATTGGAAAATGGAAGGACAGTGCAGGCTGTAGGGAGGCTCTTCTAGAATTTTTCACACAGTTGGCTCAAGGCAGGTAGAGTTTTAGGCATCATTTTCCCTGAGGAACATCAGAGAGCAGGCATGATCAGATTCAGAAGAGATCTGAACCCACAGAGTCCAATGGAAAGAGCTGCTAGCAATTGGAGGTAATAGGCAACCTGCTCATCCCACCTCCCCATGCACACAGTTACCTTTCTTAGAGAGCAGCTTAGACCCCTACTCCAATGCCAAGGTAAGAGATGGGTCTGACCTCAGGCAGGTCGAGCTTTAGCCGTTGAACCTGTCCCATCATAGCGCAGAACTCAGGGACAAGGGAACAACTTCATGGCCCATGGGGAGCTGACTGGGGTTTAAAGAGGAAGAAGCCTGCCTTTCTCTGGGTCTCAGCTTCCTCATTCACTAGACTGGGGTGGGGGGAAAGAGTGGATCTTTTCTTGGATCCCTTCTAGCTCTGATGGCCTACGAGGCAGTGATCACCTACAATGGTGAGAACAGTCAATCTCCAACTGAGAGTGGGCAGATCCAACAGGTCCCCTCAACACTTACATGGGGAGCAGGGGTAATGGGATGTAAGTTAGGGTGAGATCCCACGTCTTTGCAAGAAGGCAGGGCAACCCTTCCCTTATAAATAGAAGAAGATGGGTATGGGACCCTAGTCTGTCTGCCAGGACCTTGAGTCTGTGAGGAAGATAAGGGTCCACTCCAGAGTCTCATGCAGGGGTGAGAGGAGGTTGCCCCTGCTGCTCCAAGCCCTGACCCTGGGACTTGTGGTCAGTGGGAAAGGATGGGAAGCGGAGGGGTTGCTTGGTCTTACAGGAGTGTCTTGGGATTGGGCTTCTTCAGCCTCTTGATCAGGGGTAGGTGGCTCAGCTCTTGGGCAGGGGAGAGGCCCCGGTCAGTCTGCCTTGTGCGCCTGGAACTTGGGCATGTTCCAAGTCTGGGGCATTGGTGGCATGCCCCGCTCCACATCCTCCGAGATTGCGTGGATGTTGCTGGCGAAGGGGTAGATGCACCAGCAGGTCTTGAAGGTGGCCAAGGCCAGGCTGCTGCAGGGCTGCAAGCTTCACTGCTGTGTCAGCTTGTGGGTCTCTTCCTCTTGCTTCATCCTCTCCAGGACCTCCTACAGCATGGAGCAGAAGAGCTTGCCACCTCCAGCACCTCAGGCTTGTGCTATGCCATCAGCTGCCAGATCATGTGGATGGTGGGCCCACGGTAGGATGAATGGATCTAGGCTAAGACATCCTCCAGCTGAGTCACTGGCTGGGGCTGAGGTCATAGGTAGGCTGGGGCATGCAGGCCAGCCAGCTGTAGTCCACCTAGGTACAGATCTTCCTGTCCATGCTGCTGTGCTCCCACTGCTACTTCTCGGCCTCTTGCATCTACCCCGCCAACTCCATCATAAGTGTCTCCAGTACCATCTCAGCTGGGCTCCGGGCTCCAGGATGACAGTTATGGTGAGACCTCATTCCACTGGAGCCACGGGATGAGGGACATGGCCCCTCTGGGCCCCAGCTTTCTGAAGTCAGCCTTTGCTAAGATGAAAGCATGCAGCAGGGGTCCTGCTTTCTTCTCCCCAGGCTGGGAGAACACAGCATCTGGATCTTTTCATGGAAAATCAGAAAATTCTGCAGCCATGGAAGAGCCTGGGAATGGAGGATGGACTATATCTCCATTCTTTCTCTTCTGCTGCTAGCTGCTGTCTCCTTTTTCCTTTCTTTCTGTCTCTCAGAAGTTATGCTGCAGCCCTGGTGCCCATCGAACTGCCCAGTGGGCCACCCAAGTCATTCAGGAATGGGCTCTGGTGGGCAGTCCCCAGGTGCCTGTCGGCACCTCACTTTCCTCCTCTAACTCATTTTCTTTTTTATGGATCAGATTTTTGGTGCCAAGTCTAACCTGAGCCCCTAAGGTTTCTAGTCTCAGATCTGAAGATTTTTTCTTTTTAAAAGTTTTACAGTTTGACATTTAAGTCCATGATCGGTCTTCAGTTAATTTTTATATGAGATGCAAGACTTAGGTTGATATCTATTTATTTGGCTATGGATGTCCAATTGCTAATGAAAAGGTGCTCTTTCCTCTATTGAGTTGCTTTTATACCTCTGTTGAAATCAAATGAATATACTTCTGGATTTTGTATTCTGTTCCATTGATACATGTGTCCGTCCTTCCACCATTACCCCATAGTGTTGGTTGCTGTAGCTATACCATATATCTAGAAATTGGGAAGCCTAATTCCTCCCACCGTATTCTTATTTTTCAAAATATTTTACCAATTCTAGGTCTGTCTTTCTATATAAATAAAAAAAAATAATCTTGTCTTTATCTTTGCAAAAGTAATTGCAAAAAATCTTGTGGGATTTTTATAGGAATTGTAGTAAAACTGTATTTCAATTTAGGGAGAATTGACATCTTTACTATGTTCAATCTTCCAATCCATGAACACTGTATGTTTTTCCACTGTAGATCTTTAATTTCTATAAGAATTTTTTTAGCCTTCAGTATACATGTCCCATACATGTTTTGTTAGAGATACATCTAAATCTTTTTTTTTTTAGTGATTGTATATGGTATCGTATTGTTAATTTCAGTATTCACATGCTCATTTCTAGTATTTACAAATATAATTTATTTTTTAATGTTTATCTTGTACCTGTAATCTAGAACTCACCTATTACTTCCAGGAATTCTTTTGTAGACTCATTGGAATTTTCTATGTAAATAATTACACCATCCGCAAATAAGGGCGGTTTTATTTTTTCCTTTCTGATCTGTTTGCTTTTTATTTCCTTTTCTTGCTGTATTACACTAGCTAGAACTTCCAGTACTATGTTGAATAAGAGTAGTGACAGTGACGTCCTTGCTTTGTTCCCAATATCAAAGGGAAATCATGCAGGTTTTCAACATAAATATAAGCTGTGAGTTTTTGTAGATTTTCTTAATCAAGTTAATGAATTTCTTCCCTATTCTTATTTTCCTGAAAGTTTTTTTTTTTTTTTTAATCATGAGTGCTTTTTCTGCATCAATTGACGCTGTCATGTGTATTCATTTCCTAGGACAAATAACCACAAACTGGATGGCTTAAAGGAACCGAGACATATTTTCTCACAGTTCTGGAGGCTAGAGGTTGGAAATCAAGGGGTTAGCAGGACAATGTGTTTTCTGAGCTCTCTAAGGAAGAATCTGTCTCATGCCCTTCTCCTAGTTTCTGGTTGGAAGCAATCCTTGGTTTTCTTTGGCATGTTGATTTATCAGTCCAATTTCTACGCCCATCTTCATATGACGTTCTCCTCACATGGGGGAAAGGAAGGGTGTTCAAGTCTCCAACTGTTTTTGTGGGTTCACATAGTTCTCCCTTCAGTTGTATCATTTTTTGCTTCACATATTTTCCAGCTTTGTTGGTTGCTGTATACAAATTTAGGATTGCTATGGCTTCCCGGTTGGTGACGTTTTTATCATTATATGATGTCCCTCTTTGGTTATTTCCTTTGCTCTGAAGTATATCTTACCTGGTATTAGTATAGCCACTCCTGATTTCTTTTCTTTTGCATGAATTGCCCTTTTCCTTCTTTATACTTTCACCTTATTTACCTATATTATTATATTCGAAGTGAATTCCTTTTAGATAGCACATAGTTGGGTCATGTTTTTAATCCACTTTGCTATCTCTACCTTTTAAATGGTAATTTTAGATCATTTGCATTTGATATAATTATTGATATATTAAAGCTTAAGGCTGCGATTTTATTTACCATTTTATGATTGTTTCCTCTGTTTTTCACTTTTCTGTTTTCTTTTTCCTGCTTTCCTGTATGTTACTGAACATTTTTCTTAGAATTTTTTTTGTTTTGGGGGGAGGCGCATGGTCCAGGAATCGAACCCGCGTCTCCTGCATGGAAGGTGAGCATTCTACCACTGAACCACCTGTGCACCTAAATTTTTCTTAGAATCTTTATTCTCCACTTTTCAATCTTCTGATGTTTGTTTTACATATAACGGTCAGGCTTTTTAGTTGTACTGAGTGGGAGGAATGGAGAAAAGTACTTCTATTCCTCCATGGTCTATTTTTGCATAGCCCTAAAGCTAAGAATAATGTTTACATTTTTAAAAAGGTTGTTAAAAATAAAAGGATGAATATGAAACAAACCAAAAAAGACTGTACTTGACCCACAAAGTCTAAAATATTTACTATATGGCCCTTAATAGAAAAGTTTGCTGACCCTAATTTAAGCCACTGGAAGGCATCTGAAGTTTATTCTAAAGTGCAACTGGCAGGCTTGGATGTTTGGAGGCAGAGGAATAAAGTAATTTGATTTGCTACTCTGAAGAGATTACTGAAGGTAGTGAATTCAATTATCTTTAAGCGTTTTCTCAGAGTTCACAAAAGGAGTCTTGTGAGGCAGGCTCTGTGGGACTTACAGTGCATGTGAGAAATGGGGGGGTCCACCTAAGAATGCCCCCATCCCTTGCAGGTCTGTCCTTTGCCTGTAGTTTTACAGTAAGTAGATGAGAGCCTTGGAGGGTCTAACCCAGGCCAGTGCAGCGCCAGAGCCTTACACACCCCCATTCTGTCCCACTTCCAGGCCAGGAACCACAGGAAGATGCTCGGCCTGGGTCCCTGAGTCTTGAGCCTTAAAAAATTTGAGTGATGGGCATGTGCTTGGGAGACTCAGCTTTCCCACCACAGCTTTGCCTCCCCTCTCCTCCCCGCCCCCCTGAGCCCACCCTCTTCCTCCATCTCCTGTGCCAGCTCTTGCTCCTACCTAGCCAGATTTTTCATCGTCAACCAGCCATTTGTTTCTGTTTGTAATTATGCATTTTAATGTTCATTAATTATGGAATGCAAATTGTTCCAAGTATAAAATTTGTAGCAAGCATCTCCACCACCCACCCCCAGGTCTAGAAGGTGGGCCAGCTGTTCTGAGCAGGAGAAGGAAGAGCAACTGAATTACAAAGCCAAACAACTTTTCCTGGGCTGAGACTGAATCATACAGTAAATAGCCTGGTGGGGGGTGGGGTGGGAAGTTCCTTGTGCTGCAGAAAGAGCTGTGCACTCCCCTTGGGCCTTGGGAGACATCTTTCATCCTTTTATACAATCACAGGCCCAAGAGCCAGGGCAGTAATGGAAAGAAGCTACCCTTTGGCCCTCCGACATAGCTATGTCACCTTGGGCAAGTTGCTAGGCTACTCTGAGCTTCAATTTCTTTATGTGGAAGATTAGTAATGACAGAACAATTCTCTAAGTGGGTGTGCAGTGCAATTTGGGGGCTTGACATAATAAACCAGATTCTAGCAGGCCCTGGATAAATGCATGCAAATGGTTGTCCAGAGAGCTGAGTTCCACTTCTGCCTGGCCTCCTAGGGCTCTGCTGTGTGATCTTGAGTAAGTATCTGATCTCTAACTCTCATCCCCAGCGTAAGCGTAACAATAGTACTACCTCCTAATAATAGTAGAGCCTCTTGGGTCACGGTAAAGATTAAGTGAGTTAGTGCGCCAACAATGAGATTATCTGAGCCTGAAAAGCAGAGCACATGGCTGGCGCCGGAGAATGCAGACAACTGTGAGTGATGGCTGGCCGAGCCACTTCCTCACATGTGCCCTTACTTCTCTAAACCTCAGTCTTCACATCTATACACTGGAGATAGTCCCTCCTATCTCAATGGATTTATGAGAGACCCAAAGGAGATCACAGACATACAATGCTGGGCACACAGAAGGTGCTCAAAAAATGTTGGCTGCTGCTGTTGTTACCTCGTTGCTTTCACAAAATAGGAAAGACATTCAGGGAGAAAGAAGAGTACATACATGGAGAGAGTAAACAAAATAGGGTCACAGACATCCTTTGCACCTTCAAACAGTGCTAGGACGAGTATTCCTCCCACTCTGCAGATAAAGAAAAGCCCAGACAGGGCAATAACTTCCCTGAGGTCACACAGCAAATGAGTGTCAAACTGTGAGGTCACCGCACATCATCTGACTGCAAAAGAGGTGTGCTTTTCCCGGCTCCACATGGTGTCCTGAGTAGCTCCAACAAAAGACTTCAAGGCCGACTTGAGAACCATGTGAAGAGAACCCTATGATGGGTTATTAGAGGACTGGGTGCTTTGGGGAGAGAAAGACTGTTGACAGCAGAATCTGGATAACCAGATCAGTTACAGCATCCTGGGAAGTAGACAAGGGAAGGAAGGAATCAAGAAAGAAAATGAAATGCATATTGAAAGGAAATGAAATGGATATTGATTGAGCACCCACCATAAGCTGGGCATTTTCCCGTATGCGATCTCTTTGAATATATACATCTCTAAGGTATACTATTTTATAGCAGAAGTACTGAGGATCATACAAGCTAAGTAAGAGTTGCTAAATTCAGTATGACCCATTCCTTTGATGAGAGGCTGAGTGGGCTTGGTTTCCTTTGTCCCGCTCGGACTCTGGTGTACTACCTGGAATTGGAGTGA
>PVIY010013636.1:0-25436 GCA_004026745.1 Myrmecophaga tridactyla
CCCCCCTCCCACTGCGCCCCGGAGGAGCCGCTGGAGAGGCCAAGGGAAACTTCCAGTTTCCAGGAGCCACTCTGTCCTCAGCATCAGTTTTGACCCTGGCATTTGCCTTCCTCACTCTTCCGCCCTCCGAATGCTCTCAGCGGAATGTTAAGCCTCAGCGGTTCCGGACCAAAAATAAAACCAAAAAACCTAAACATGCACATATGGCCCCCGCACCCACGATTGGCTCCGAGCTGAGCGCTCCACTTCTAGAACCTAAACTTAAGGCTCCATCTCTCCGCCCTTCCCCCCTCCCCCCGGAACTTTCACTTCCTTCGGTCTCATCCGTTCTCTCCTTTCTCTGCTACTCTCTTGGCCCTCACCCGTCCCTATGCAATAATTTGCTTGTTCGGAAACGCGGGAGGGTTTGTTTTCTCTGCGTCGGCTGTGTCACTGGGAGCACCCGCCCCGCAGAGTAGCCTCGGCAGAATAACTCTACAGCGCACAGCCCCTGCTTGCTCTGTTTTCTTGGGCTCAAAGCAAGTGGCCAGAAGGTGGACTTGTAAGTACAAGGCCGGGCCAGTGGGGGAGAATGAGGGGGGAGTGCGGACGACTTCGCCCCGGCTTGCCTTGGTGGCAGCACTCACCCAAGAACCTGACATTGTTACAGTGGAAGCGGGACAGAGGGCTTCCGTTTGTACTGGCAGCCGGCCGGTCAGCACGCTCCGGCGTCGTCACCCACCCACCCACCGCAGGAGGCGCCCGCCTGCCGCGGGGTTGCGCGCTGACACCGAATCTATCCAGCCGAGCTCTGGGTCCGCGGGCAGCCCTCTCCCCGCCCCCGGATCCGTTCGTCTGCCTGGGTCTGAGGGCTCCGGGGGGAGAACTGTTAGGACCGACGGAAATGAGTGGCTCTAGGTCCCGCCCAGCTCTTGGGGCGGGAGAGTCCGCGGATATTCTAAGGGGTGACTGGGACCCGATGCGGGAGGCAGAGAGGGATGGCTCAGGCTCTAGTGGGCGCTCCCAGCGGAACCTGAAGGGGCAATTTTATACCTCGGATGCGGTCACCCCCAGGTCCTTCTCGGGTGGAGGAATAGCTCCATTTATCGCATCTAATTCTGCATTGAATTTGTTCTGCAGGACTTCAGTACGCAAAGAAAGTTCCAAGATCTCTGGTTGCCAAATGCGAGTCTGGGCTTTCAATCGAGTGGGTCCCCGATACGTTTAGCACTATCTATGACCTGAGACACGGATACCCTGAATTGTGGAGCCCCCAAAGGACCGGTTCGAGGTGCCCTGCCCTGAATCAAATTAAATTTGCTGCCCTCGGCCGACGTTACTGCTCCACAGGTCTACAGGAAAACCGGCTTCTTGCCTTTGGGATTTGTGGGACATTCTAGAGTCCAAGTTTCTCCCCATCTCAAGTTATTCTTTCTGTCTCTCCACTCCTGATGAGAAACTGGTTATAATCTTTGTTGCCTCCAGAAAGAGAGTTATCTCAGTGCTCCGTTTGAATGTAAATTTCCAATCATATGACGGGGATCAAGAGGTTAGATAGTCATACCTAGCCTCTTTTTTTTTTTTTTAATGAAGAGTGTTTTCATTTTCCAGTACTTGCAGAAATGATTGATTCTTACTCCCCTCTCCCTTTAACTCCCTTTTGAGTGTTTGCATCTGCTGTTTTGAGAACCGTGTTGCACTTAGAGATTGCAAAAGTTGCCAGTGAAAAGTTCACGTGTGTTTGTAATTAAGAAAGTTAAAAAGCAGCTCTATCACTTGAAGCCATTTTATTTGTTTGTCAAACTGAACAAAGCTGCCATTTGGTGTCTTTTTCTCTAACCTATTCTGGGAGGGAGTATCATGTCCTAAGAAAATAGAGGAAGTATAAGAACCCTGGGGACTCAGAGGATGGTTTGTATTTGCATATGTAACGCTGATTAGGGACAGAGAAAATAAGGTGACTTCTCCAGTCCTACTCTGTTTCATTGGAAAATTCAATTTCTTTTTTGTTTGCAATAATTTAAATAAGCTAAGTGAGAAAACAAAATTTTCTGTATGTTTCACTAAATTTTTAGAACAAATTCTATATATAAAATAGCTCATACAAATTTTGACTTGGCCATCAAGTATTACATTCTAAGTTTTAGACTGCCATTTATTCGTGTCTCTTACAGAACTGTATAATAATGACTTTGGGACATTTATTCCTCCTTTTTTGGCAGACTTACACAAGAATGGGGAAGGGGCATCCGATGTGGGATATAATTGCCAATGAAACAGAGAAGCTACAGGGATAAGTGCAAAAGAGTTGCATAGCTCTAAAAAGTCCTTGATGCTTTTTTTTCTTTTAAAGTATTTATATTAAAGCAAAGTATTTATGCATCAAAACTGACCTTCACTTTTCCCTGTGACAATAAAGGACTTTAACAATGGTAATGCTACAATAAACTGGTCTCAGTAACACATGCATGTTTATTTTATCTGTCTGTATTTCACTAGATTTTTCAAAATGCAGTTATCAGAAGGAGATCCTGATTTACAGATCAGGGATCTGACAGAGAAATAAGCTTAATTTTCAGCACTGAAACTTCTAGATGAGTTATTTCTTTATGAAAATCGTTTCTCTGAAAATGGAAAGTCACAACTCTTCATTATGCAAGAAACCATGCATTTCCTTATCTGACACCTATAGATAAGAATCAAGCATCTGTCTAATTAATAGGGACAGGGTACGGGAACATGCCAGGAAGAGCTGAAGCCTCTGGTAAAAGCACCACGGGCCCATCCTGGTCTTTCTAAGTGGTGGACCATACTGAGACCCCTCTTCTGTCTTCATGACAATCTCTAGGTAGAAGAAAATGGCCTCCTCTGGTTTGGAAAGAAGCAGCTCATCTGTTCTGGGGTTTTTGACACACTAAAAGTGGAGGGCACATTTCTTTCTGGCTGGGCCTATTTGATAGTGGGGTTCTGTATGTAAGATCCACTACTATGTTGACATTCTTATATCTTTTTTTTCTCCTGCTGAAAATCATCTGCAGCACCTCTTGCTGCCCCATGTTATTCTTTCCTGAAATCATCTAGGTATGTTAATCCCACTACTAGTATGATAATAATTGCTGCATAACAAGGTGAGCCCAGGTAAACCCCAAGGGTAAACAAAGATCACCATTATTTTGGCTACAGCAGAAAGCATACTGAGGCTTGAAGCCTGGTTCAGGCATATATATATATATGCCTCTATGAAAACCTCAGCTAAGAAAGGCAAGTACTTTCATTCATATCCAGTGTAACCTAACCAATCAACAGCTAACTTGTGTAAGGCATTCTTCCATAATGTTGAATTATGAGGCTAAAAATTGCTAAAAGATATGTCATCTCCCTGAAGGAGTTTTTAACCCACTTGGGTACACTTGGTATACAAGAACCAACTACTAAGGATAAGTAAATCACACATGGCAGGGTATAAATTCCATATAAACAAGATGGATGATAACACTCAGGGGACAAATACCACTGTGGGTTGGGCATTGGGAAAAGATATCTAGAGTATCCAAGACTGAGCTCTGGACAGAGGAGGGTGGGGGCATGTTGCATGGAAAAGTAGACATTCTTTTTCTTTTTGCATGGGCAGGCACCGGGAATTGAACCTGGGTCTCCAGCATGGCAGATGAGATCTCTGCCTGTTGAGCCACCGTGGCCTGCCCAAAGTAGACATTCTTGATGAAGTTAAAAAGACAGTTTGGTTCTGTCTTCCTGCCAAGTGGGACCCTGGGAAAAATTTGGGGTTGAATTATTTGATATTGATAGCCTGAGTTGGGAATGGACTGGTGACTTGAGAGAAAGATACAAACTCAAAGCAACCCATATGTTGTATCAACCCAAAGCATCCAGAAAGAGATAAAGAAGATGGGTCTAAAGCCCAAGGGATTGGGGTAACTAGATAGGGGAAGTAAGTTCTGAGCAGAATAAGGGGCAGAGTTTATGAAGGAGAGAATCATTAAAGCATTAAAAGTGATAAGCAGGGGTAGGTAAAAGAAAGAATAATTCACATTTGGGTAATGTTTTAGATTTTCCCATGTGCTTTTCACACATAACATACCATTTAAATTTGAAGGTGCAGATCCTTTTGAATATAGCCATTAGACCATTTTGGCCAAAACAGAAGATTCACATAGTAGTGGGTCATAAGTACTGATCATGATGCTAGAGATCATTTGCGGAGACACTTAAGTGCCAAATTAAAAAGTTAGGACTGTTTTAGTCAGTCAGGATCATTCATAATGAAAGTAGAAGTGTTCTGCTTGGAGGTAATTTCAATGCTGCAGGTGTGAAGAAATAAAAGCTCAAATGTGGGATGCTGGCAGAAGGAATGGAAAACAAGAAAGACTCTGAAAAATATATCAAAGAAAGAACTGGCAGGATTTTGTGTCTGGATGTGAAGAAAGAGGGAGTAGAAGTTGCGGATGAAGTTTGAGTCAGAAAGATTGGGGTGAATGACAGAAAACAGGAAGCTGGGGGCTGTTTCGCAAATGGATCTTTGCTTTTGCAACTTCATCTGGAAATGCAGAAAGGCTTTGTTCTGTGCTGAAAGAATTCCCAGCCCAGATGGCAGGGGCCTGCTGGGAAAGGTGTCAATACATGCCGCAGCATTTGAACAATCTGCCACTTGGTTGAGTAAGTGAGGAATGCTACCTCATCAAGCAATGATTGGCTTAATGCCCTGATTATTGCTGCATTTTTTTAGTAGAACATGTCAGTTGTTTTTTGAAGAGGGCGCAGTTTCAAGGGACTAGAACAGCGTTTCAGGAAGAGTAACCCAAACATACCATGTTAAGCAGTGTTTGAAGAACGATGCATGAAGCTCAGAGATTTAGGGTCTGTCTAGTTGACCAAGTGGAGAGCAGAGCAACCCAGTTGACTCTTCAAGTCCACTTAACAAGAACCATAGCAGAACCCATGAACCCTAGACTTAGTATTCCTAGAAAATTTAGATCCATGTAGCTAGGACATCTAATGGATTCCTTCTATTTTCCAACTCACTTTGCCTGTCTGGCATTGGGTTGGACAGAGAAATGAGCAGTCCACAGAGTGTTCAACATCTGATCCTGTATCTGGCATGTCCATGCCATCTGCCTGTATGCCTGTACGATAGTTCAGTCTTTTAGAAAATTCCCCAGGCCAAGATTTCAAGGAGCTGTCTTGCATTGGCAAATGCTTGTTCTGTTGTATCTCAGCTAGTTTTATCCTTGAAGAAAGAAAAGGAATTAGTCTGGCAGGGGGAAGAAGGGAGGAAGAAAGAAAGGAGATAACAGGACTCACCGATTTTGTGAAATAGTTGTGGAGATTGATGAAAGTATTTTGAAGCTTCTTCAAGATCCTCGAAGGAGAAACATTCTATGAAATATGGTATGCTTTGTGGTCTCTAGAAGCAATTAGTTTGACTTTGCAAAAACTAAAGAAGAAAGGATGAAGTCTTTAAAAAAGTTAGTATTGACTTTAAAGAACTATAGAGACAGGACTCCATTGACAAATATCCACAAAGATAGTAGTTTTTGATAATCATATACTTTATTGTAAGGATTTAAAACAAAGAAGGGTGCCTTATGGGAAAGGCTCTGGCTCAGGAAGTTGGGAGCATGGTTTATTAATTCTTTCAACAAATTTTTTTTCAGAACCTTTGTGCCAGGCACTATTCTCTGGGCTTGGGAAATAGTGAACAGATCAGATGAAGTTCTGTGACAGATTGTTTACAAAATTGATCGCAGTTATTTTCCTTTTGCAATGTGACTTTTCAGGTCATAGCCACTGAGATTGGGGAGTCTATTTTCTTAGAATTGATATGGTCCCAGTTCTGACTATGGACCTCAAAAGATCTTGAACGCTTTTAGTTGCTCCCTTGGAATCTTGCCCAGTTGCCATGGCACTTAGCCTATGCTCACCTGCTAGAGACTGAGAAGCCATGTGGAGTACAGCAGTCATTTCAGCTGAGGCCATTCAGGATAAACCAATCCCATTTGGCCCAGCAGCTGACACAGGAGCAAGTCCAGATAAGACCAGTAGAAACTCCCAGCTTTGTTCAGCCCAAATTGTCAAAGCACACATTCATGAAGTAAATAAATGAATGTTATTTTATGCTAGCAGATTTGGGGGTAATTTGTTATACAGAAAAAGCTAGTTGAGGTAGTCTCAGACTTTAAGGGAATTACAGTCTAGAGGAGGGGAGAGGAAATAAACAAAAAACACAGACTTGTATCGTGTATCAGATGTTGACCAGTGCTCTAGGGAAAAATAAGCAAGAGTAGAATATGTAGGGAGTTCTGAGGTGAAGGGGGAGATGTTGCTATTTTTTTGTGTATGGTACTCAGGGAAGGGCTCACTTATAAGGTGACATTTGGATAGAGAACTTGAAAGAGTCTGAGTTTCTCTTAGATATTAATTTGAGACTGGAATTGCTGGGTCATAGGGTAATTTTAAGTTTAACTTTAAGTTATTTAAGAAATAACCGTTGCATTTATCAAAAAATTTAACTTTTTGAGCATAAGTGTAAAGGTTATTTCTCAACTTTCAATTTTATTTTTTTGATCTATATATTTATTCATATGCCAGTACCATGCAGTCTTGATTACTATAATTTTGAAGTAAGGTTTGAAATTGGGAAGTATAAGTCTTCCAAATTTGTTCTTTTTCAAGATCATTTCAGTTATTCTAGGTCCCATGCATTTCCATAAGAATGTTAAGATCAGCTTGTCAGTTTCAGAAAAAAAGGCAGCTGGATTTTAGTAGGGATTGTTCTGTATCTGCAGACCAATTTGGGAAATATTGTCATCTTGATATTATGTCTTCTGATTCATGAACACAACTGTAATGTCCTTACATTTCTTTGTCTTCTTCAACTTATTTTAACTTTTGTACTTTTCAGAATGCAATTTTTGCATTTATGTTGTTAAATTCATTCCTATATATTTTCTTCTTTTTGATGTACTGCAAATGGAGTTGTTCACTTAATTTCATTTTTTGATTGTTCATTGCTAATATATAATACAGAAATATATATTTTTTGTTTATCAATCTTGTATCCTGCAGTCTTGAAGAACTTTTTTCTTAGAGCAGTTTTTTAGTGGATTCCTTAGGATTTTCTATATACAAGATCATGTCATTTGCAAACAGAGATAGTTTTACTTTTTTTTTTTTCCAATCTGAATGCCTTTGATTTAATTTTCTTGCCTAATTGCCTGGCTAGAACCTCTAGTACAAGTTTAAATAGAAGTAGTAAACCCATACATCCTTGTCTTGTTTCTGGGTAAAGCAGAATTGAGAAAGTTTCATTCCTAGTTTATTGACTGTTTTTTTTTACATCAACAAGGTGTTGGATTTTGTCAAATGCTTTCTCTGGGTCTATTGTGATGATTGTATCTTTTTTGTTTTTTATCCTATTGATATGGTATATTAAGCTAATTTATTTTCAGATGTTAAACCAACCTTGTATTCTTCAGATCAATCCCCTACTTGGTCAAGGTATATAATTATTTTCTGGATTTGGTTTGCAGGTATATTTTTGAGGAGTTTTACATCTATGTTCATAAGAGATACTGTTCTGTGGTTTTCTTTTCTTGTCTAGTTTTGACATCAGGGTAACACTGTCCTTTCCATTATATTTTTAATGATGATTAGGCAAAGTACATGCATTTCACATCACAGCTGTGTAATGATGACCTGTTTGTGGACATACAGAAGTAGTTTAAGGTTTGGGAGGGATCAACCATGTATGAAGGTATTGCATAGGACCTATTACATTTCAGGGTCTGGTAAGGATCAGGGTGGCCAGCAACAATTCTAGGTGTAGCTTTAATAACTATGAGTGACACTGACTTTAGTATTCACAATTTCTATCTGGTTACAATAACATTTTATTGCAGTTTATTGCTGTATCAAAGCACATTTGTACTTGCCGACATCTAGGGTCTTTTTCTCCTTAGGTAAACAGATAGCCCACATTTTCCAGCCTGCCTTATTACTAGCTGTGGCCATGAGGCTGCTTTCGTGTCAGTGTACTGAGCTTAATAGTGATATCACCACTTTGAGACTTGGACCTCAAAAACCTTCAGTGTGGTCCTCTTTTTCCATAAGTCACTAAATGGAGAGGACTCCATGGACATAGGAAAGGATGGGACCAGAAGGTGTAGGAGCCTGGACTGATCGCTGAAGCTTTAAGTGGAGCAGTCTTCTCAACCCAACTCCCCAGGAAACAGCCTTGCTATGTGATTTGAACTGAAATTAAGCCTGGGTTTAATTTAATTAAAAAGAAATTATTTTTCAGTTGTTTTCACAGCAGGTAACCAACATGGATTAATTAAAACTCTCAGAAGTAATATATGGAGTAAAATTTTTGCAGTGTCTTTAGTGAGGCTGTACTAAGTAGCTGTGTGGGGACTCTCAGCAGCTTTCAATTTTGGTAAAGTTCGTAAACCTGCTCAGAAGCATGAACATAGGTCAAGATGATACACTACTAGTGTATGGTCTGAATAGTTCTTGGGAGGCAAGAAGAAGTTCTGTGACCATCACAGGTGCCTTAGAGACTTAGATTTGCTTTGGCTTTAGTTTTATGGGGAGCATCTATCACGCCACTAAGTCACATTGCCTACTCCTTGGCTCTTGGTAAAATTATAAGATAGGCACATTTAATTTTATGTGTCTTTATCCTTCCCATTTGACAGCCTTTTTCTTACTTTGAGTCATCTTTTACCTCCCTCAAGCTTTCCGTGTTAGTCTTGTAAAACTTTTACCTCTCCCTTCTGAAATGTCCTACCTATCTTTTTCCTTCCTAAATTGACTCACGATGATGACATATGATGAAAATTTTTATTTTATTATTTGGAGCACTGGAGGGGGCCTTTTTATATTCCTAGTAGAGATATTACAAATTGTCATGACTTCATGCAAAAAACATAAATGCTATAGGACATCTTATGCTTTGGTTTATTCCCATGGTTATGACATATATAAATTATCCCAAGGGAATGAAATGGTCTAACCTTAGCTTACAATATTTTTCTAGTGATAGTTTTCCTAGTTCATGTGTTTATACATCTAAGGCAGATGATATATGGCCAAGTAGCACCCCCTGACTTACACGAGATTGTTCAAGAGCTCCCTGGCACACTTTGGGGGCTATTGCAGTTGTCATAGCTTAGACTGACATGATAGAGGAAGGGCTGAAAAGAAAGTAACAGATAACAGGACACCATGAAAGGAAGAGCTGAGATAATTTAAAGACTGGATGTGAAAGGGACTATTAAAGAGAACGCACAGGTGGATCCTGGAGGAGATTGGGATAGTTTGGAATAGGAAAATTAAAAGCAAAAGGAGAGAGTTTGAGGGAGAAGAATAGAAGGTATTTGATGAATTTTCAGGATTTAATTCCAGTAGTTATGAAAGGGGAAGAACCCAGCTAGAGTGAAGGGACATTAGGACAGGGAGGCCATGCATTCAGTGCCTATGGAACACTAGTGTGAGAGGGTGTGTTGTGACGACAACTAAAGGGAAAGATTGAGTGAAGGTGCTATTTCTTTTTCTTCCTTTTTTCCCTCACATAAAAGGAGATTAATGTGTGTTTATAGAGAAGTAGAAACTGAAGATTCTGGTGAAAGAGGGGGTAATTGAAGGAGCACAGGCTTGAAGAAGACAAGAGACTGAAGGGTTAAGCTTTGATGTGTAGACATTCTATGAGACAGGAGGTGAAGGAGCATGTATGACAAGGCAGAGGTATAGCCCAGCTTTGAAGAGGAAGGGAGATGTTGTACCATAATCGACTTATCAGTTGTTCCATTGGATATTTGCATATCTAGATGGATGTCCCAGATGATGAGGCAAGTAGAAAGCGTAGCGGGATGGGAGACTCTGTCAGATAGAAAGGTGGAATTGGAGGCCACAGCAGTACTTATCGAAAGTTGCCTTAGTTCATGCTGACCGTTAAGCTAGAACAAATTTGTCCTCTTTTCCAGTACTCCATGACTTGCTTTCTCCTTCACTGACTCTGGCATGATCCCAAACTGAGGGAATGGGCAGCCAAAGCCTAAGTGTACATTCTAGGGCCTGTGTATTTGCTCCAGTTTCCTCTACTTCATCACAGTTCCTCTAAGAATCTGTAGAATCCTTAATGATTGAAACTTTGACAAAGAGGAAGGGATTTATGCCTGATGGCTGTTTTAGGAAGTAAGGTAAGAAGTGATAGGAGTGGAGACAATGACTTTAGAAGGAAAAATAAAATCTAGAATAGATTAAAATTTTACTAGTGACTTTATAACAGAGAGATACTTGAATCATCATTTGCTCTGAGTTTCCAGCTGATGTTAGACAATCACTTGGTAGTAAATTGGATCCATGGGAATGACTGACTTCATTTATTTCATGATCCAGCCCTGCCTTCCCCTATTACCAAATCTTATTCCTTCAAATTATGTTTCTTATACATGCCCTTGCCATTATTTTAATTACCCAAATTTCATTCCATGTTTTAGTTCATGTCTGGGTGATTGCATGATTATTATAGCTTCCTCAATTGCCTTCCATACCTCCTCTTCTTTCCCAAATCTCTCTCATTCTGTCTTAAGTACCGCTGTTAAATTAATATATTCTGGGAAAAAAGATTCCCATTTTGAAGAATATGGGAATATTCTTCCCTGACCAGATACAAAGATTAAATTAGATAATACATGGAGTTATTTAGCAAAAGGTCTACTGTACAGTAACTACTTAACAAATGCTATTTAATTTTTACCCAAAGCAGTACCTGTAATTGGATTATAGACTGATTTTGTAGTTGTAGGGCAGGAAGGAAAATTAAATCTAATATTAGCTTCAATACTAATACACTTAGTTTGTAATAACATGAAAAAATAATAGAGTTAAGTAGAAGTCAGATTTAGCCATTAGTAATGCTCTTTTCAATTGTCTGGGAGAGCAGTAAGAGGGCATTTACAAAACTAGCCTTGTCCACATAATAGCGCTTTTATTTGAAAGAAATGAGATAATGCACAAGAATAAGAATAACTTTAGTAACAGGTGAAATACTAGAAAATTAGCATAACATTCCTTCTTTCTTGTCTTTGCTTTGCCTTTGCCTGACCCTGAAGTCAGTCTCTCTCTCTCTCTCTCTCTCTCTCTCTCTCTCTCTGTCATTCCAGGTGTGTTTTGGGTACTCTGGTGAGTAGCACTTTTCATTGCTTTCAGTTCATGATGGTTTTCACAGTGGACTATATACTGTCACTACTCTTAACCTCTTCAGAGGAACCAGATGGCTGGTGTATCTGAACTGCCAAAACAACAGCAACATTATATTAAACGCAGGGAGATTATACTTTTTTCTTTTGCTGTATTCTAATCTGACAGAGTATTGTTAAATGAAAGAGCTTTCAAGAGCTGACTGTGAAATTCACAAAATACCCAGAGTCTGGACCATAGTTCTCATTCTTCATTGTTGAGAATGAGAATTGTTAAACCTTGATCATCTCAAACATATGAATTTGATTGGTGTCACCTGATGACATTGCAATTTTGCTTTAGCAATTTTGGAAAAATATTAATGTTAAATTGACCTAATTATCTGATTTTTATTTTGCATTTATGTTTTGATAGAATAGCTGATCATGTTCAAATATTTAATTGGTGTGAATTTTTAATATTGTGCTCTTATCTTGATGGTTTTTTGATGTGTAACTTTTCATGATACTTGATTTAATATGCCTCCATCCCTTTTAATCCTTCTTTAATAACATCAAATGTGCTAATTATGGATTTGGCAGCCTCATCACTGATTTTTTCATGAATATTTACATATACACACTTAAGGTTTATTGTTTAACATACTTAAGTGTATTTTATAAAATACGGTATATTTTTAACAAGTTAGTTTTTATCTCCAGATGCTCTCCACATGGCCACAGTGGTTCTCAGCTTTCATATACAATGTTATATAATTCCGATATCACCCTAGGATCTAGAAATAGAGAGTTGCAAAATAAATTTTCTTTTTCACAGTTGCGAGACAGGCAGAGATAATTTAAGTGATTATCCTATTATCCTAAGGTTACATGGCTGTTTGTGATCTCAGTTTGCTGTCCACGGAGTGAACCAAAATAACGGTAGGAGCATTTTATGTTCTCAGGTTGCCAGTGTGCGAAATGATCTGCTCTGTCTTCTCTCCTCACCCATTCTATTCACCTTTCTCTTGATTGATATGAAAAATCCAAGAAGAATAAAGTCCCCGCTCTATTTTTATTAAACATTGAATCCTCTCAGATCATCATTTCATTTAAAGCTTATTTTTTTCATTGCTGTTGAATTAAATCCATATATGCTACCTTGAAATTTACATTTAGTATTGATCATAGATTTGAGGGAAATTAATCTCAAATTGATCCTATAAGTTCTGCTAATGTAGACAAGCTGAATGTGAGACAGCCCAAGCATATGGCCCCCCATGTCCTTCCTCTGTAAGTTCTAAGTCATGACTCCTCTTTTCACTATTGAATAATAAGTGAGTTTACAACAAGACGCCATTGGTCAGAGTACAGATTTAAGTGAGAAATTGAATGAGCATTGATGCCTAATAACTGTGGCATTGACCTTTGATAATTGTGGTGGATTCTCACAATATTTAATTTAGAGAGAAGTCCACCGTATTTCTACCCCCAAATTTTCTCCTACTGTTTATTTTGGCCAGGATCTTCAAGCTCCAATTTGGAGACTGTTAACATTAGGAAATAATTTCTACTGTTTAATAGATGAGGTGATTAATTTTAAATGAAGTAGAACTGCAGTCTAAAATATTTTTAATAAATATTGATCATTCAGAATAAATTCTAGTTGAATGTCTTCAGATCACCTGTACAAACTCTTGAAAAGGAATGTATAAGGAAAAATTACAAAGCAATTCATCTGACTTTATCAACTTGCCAATCTGTCAATCAAGGGTTTCCTAAAACTTTAGGGTCTACCATATTGGACTAAGGATTTGATCTCACTGTATTTACTTTATGTCTCCTAGATATCAAAACTGTGGGTTACCAGAAAGGCACAGTGGCTTTATATATGTCTACTTAGGCTAAACATTTTATTACTAAAATTTTAAATTGAGGTAAATTCTGGAGTACTTCTGGGGAGATGAAAGTGGTGTAGCAGCAGAGAGGAAGGACTATCAGTGATGAGTTACCAAATACAAAAGCCAAATTTCTAGGAATTTAAAGTTTTACTAGATGTAAATGGGCAGAAAATTGAGAGGAAGATAAGAGGATAAGGAAAGTCAGGGGGTAAAACGACTTTGTTGAATGGCTAGGAGGTGAGCTATGATCAGAACTCCCCACATTATCCTCTGAAATAGCACATTGAAGATTGGAGGGATTATATATAGGTCCTTATATTCTAACAGTTGTCTTCACTCCTGGCTGTACCTTCAAATTGCTGGGGAACACTTTAAACATATGAATGACTGTAGCCCTGCCTAGAAATTCCGATTGGTTGGGTTAAGGATAGGGCTGAGAAATTGCTATTAAAAAAGCAAACAAATGAAATTCCATGGCTGATTCTAAAATACAAAAAGCCAGAGATCAAAGGGGTTATACAATATCTGACAGTGTCTCATGAACCTCATCTAGGAAGTAGATCTGGTGAATTCTTGATGATTATAGTAAATTTATGGGTCTGCGACTTTACAGGTGAGACATATGATATGTGGGGCTATTTTATACCCTTAGGGAAAGAATGAAAATAGGTAAACAGAACTGTACTCTTGGTCTCCGGCTTATGCCAAGGAGCTTTACAGGACCCCATGCAGAAGGCGATAGAGGAGTCACAAACAATGATAATCCCTAATTTACTTAGTGGCCTGGCATTCGTGGGCTAAAGGGAACATGTGACAAGTTACAACTCATCATAAATAAAACTAACTGAAAATAGAGTTAAAGAAAAAGTGATCAATATTTAGGACATCTGCACTATACAAATACATCAATTTCAGATCTTGTGACCACTTGGTAATGGCTGCCAGAGATGAAAAAGCTGGCACCCAGAGCAAAGGCTCTATGACGGGGGAACAGTCGCTGCTCAGTGGCAGGAAGGAGATAAACACATGTATTTCAGAAAGGTAAAGAAATGTTCAAATTTGGGTTTGTGAAAGACAAACCATGCATGATCTGGGGGTATGGAATGAAGACAGTGATTGATCCGTACCATAACTCATAGGAACTGTTAACAGGGAGCTGGGAGATAGGTTGGTGGTTATTTTGACAAGGACAATTTTGATCTCCTATTCCCCTAAATCTTTGATAAATTTGCCTTTGAGCACTGTTGACAGAGCTGTGAACTAACATAGATGGAACGATTTGTTGAATCTATCATTATCTTATAGCAATATACTTAGAAATGCAGAATACTTGTTAAAATTCCATCCCTCGAGGGAAATTTAGGTTTAGTTTTAAAGGAATTGGATGATTGGACCAGGTATTATGTAATGATGGATATTAATTTTGTTGGGTTGTGACTGTTTTATCATTTGCACCCTAATAAATTTGTTATTAAAGTTGCTTATAGATTGTTTCTATCATGCCTACAGTCTAATTTGCTTATGTTAAAAAGTGAAAACTTCAAAATTGTGTGAAAATCTTTTAGCTTCAAATGGTTGAGTGCATGCATTTAATTCTCATCCTCCTAGATTCTTAATACAACAAATAAGAAATAGGAAAGTGGAAAAAAAGTACCCACAAACATCATATCTGTGGGCACAGAGGAGCAAAGTTGCCATTAACAGGTTAGATATTTTGAGGAATTTTAGAAAGATGTAGTGGAAATAGTATTGGACTTGAGGGAAATATTTGCCTGCCTAGAATAGAATTCATTCATTCAACGATTCACTTCTTTATTCATTCATTCGCACTTTTACTCATGTAAAAATGTTTATTGAGCATATAAAATGCTTCAACAGTCTGACACTGTTAGAAGCACCAGCGATCACATCGGTATTGACCGATACTGACACGGTCTTTGCTCCTGTGGGATTCTAGTGGGGGTGGGGCACAATGCACAAGTGAATGAATAAATAAGATGCTTCCAGATACTGATAAAGAGCTATAACATGTAAAATAGGGTATTGCAATAAAGATGATTCCTGTGGGGAGTTTGTGGGGGGAGCCATATCTTGCATTGTAGGTCAGGAAGGATGTCTAAGAGGAGGCAACTTCAGATCTGAACTCTGAATGACGGGAAGGAATCAGCCATGGGAAGACCTGTGGAAACAACATTCCAGGTAGAGGAATAATAGGGCAAAGGCTTGGGAAAAACAAAGAAGTCACTGTGGCTGAAGTGGAGTGAATGAGGGAGACAGTCATATATGAGCTCAAAGCTTTACCACAAAGGTAAACTACATAAACTTTAGAGTCCTCAAAAATCTGGACTCACTCCTGGGTTGGAGGTCCAGGTGACTGGGCCAAGTAGGACATTATGGGCCACTTATTGGGACTTTTATTTTATTTTATTTTATTTTTTGGTGAAATGGGAAGGCTTTGAAGGTTGAAGCACGGCCACAATATGACCTCATGTACGTCATCTATTTTAGAAGGATTTCTGTGTGGTGGATGGGACCATGTAGGGAGGTAGAAGGTGTGGTTGGGAGTTTCCCGGAAGGCTTGGGAGGTGGCGGCTTGGAATTGTCAAGTAGCAGTGGAGATGGGGGGCAGGGGACCTGTTACAAACACACCTGAACAGCATCTCTTAAACAATCTCTTCAAATGCAAGCCAAAAGCTAAGATGGCAAACATGCGGTGAGCAGGGTATATCTTGACCCTGCAGTTGATTTTGAGAAATGCACTAGGAGAGAAAACCATGACATAAAATGTGAATGAGATTTCTGAAAAAAAAATTCGTTATTAGTGAAGGTGTGAAGACAATGAACACTCTTACATACTGATTTCAAAATGAAAATTGTTACAATTTTTCCCTAGGGGAAATTGGTGCATTATATTATGAATCTTTAAATGTGTGTTATCTTTGGTTTAGTAATCCACTTTTAGAAGATGCTTCTATGTAAATAACAAGACCACTGATCAGCAATGCATTTGCAGAGGTGTTCATTGCAGCATTGCTAATAATACTGAAAAACAAGACAGAGGCTAACTGTTCAATAACAGGAGTTTGGCTGAGTTCATTATGGAAATCCATATGATGGAATACTATGTAGTAATTTAAAGGATTATATATATGCACATATATGTTGTTTTGATTATAGTATCATATTATTCATCAGAAAAAGAAGTTACAAAACATTTGTATATGTAGAATTATTTGTGTATAAAAGAAGAAAAAGTCTGGATTATATGCCAGCATGTTAACAATGTATCTCTCTGTGTGGTGGGAATGAGATGAATTTTTTTTCATTTGTAATATTCTCTTCCATGAATTGTCATAATTTGTGTGATAGAAAAATAATAAAAAAATTAAATGGTGATAGGAAATATTTTATTTCTATACAAAATTTTATATTGCTTTTTTATACCTTTTAAGAGTCTGAAGCAAACATTTTTGCCATGTGAGATGCATTTTATAAGCAGCTATAATCCATTAAAACATATTTGCTTCATGTGTTAGTTGTGGAGGCAAGAATACACACAGGAAGCAATTAGATGGATTGGAATGAAAATAAATAATCCAATGTAAATGGTGTAGGTGATACAATTTGCAGCAGGAGATCAATAAAGAGATTTTAAAGGGATCTGGGCAATCACCTCATTTCTGTCTTATTGAAAGAACTTAGAAGAGCTTGGCCTTTAAGTCTGGTAGGCTTGAATTCAGTGTATAAGGGAAGGAGGTGGCATAGATGCAGGAGTAATGGCTCTTGATGGGGAAAGGACCATGGTTTGTATAATTAGATCTTGTTTCCATATTAGACATAGGAAAGATTTAAGGTTAGCTCTATAGCAAGCTAGGAAGAAGAATTCATATGTAATGGAGTAGGTGACAGGAAATTTTTGTGGGTTTTTGACAGTGGAGAAATGAGGTACAAGTAGCATTTTAGTAAAGGTATCCCATATAAGGGGAATTAAATGAAGAGACGGGTGACCAGAAGAGCAGTGACAAAACTACTGACTCATGCCAGATATAAGGTAAGGACAGTCTTTCCAGGTTGGTGACTGAGACCATTTAGGAAAGCATCAGCAGTACTTGATGAAAGAAATGACCAGAAAAACCTCTGTGTTTCCGACCTAGGAGAATGAGTTAATGGGAAATCAGCCTGGTGAAAGTGGGACATTGAAAATATTACAGAGAAAGGGTGGTAGGTCCCAGGGGAGGTGAGGAGGAATGAAATTCACAGAGGAGTTTTCCTGAGCATGACAGCAGCAATGACAATGACTTCTCCTCGTTTTTGCTCCTCCTCTTTCTCCTGTGTTTATCCTGCTTGATGGTTTTTTAGTTTCTTGGATCGGTGGTTCTTAGATCATTAATCTTGGAATATTATCCCATAGCTCTTAGAATCTCTGTGGCTATTTTTTTTTAATTTTCACATTTTCTTCTTCTTTGCATTTCAGTTGTTCCATTTCTCTTCACCTCTCTTAAACTTTACAGATTTTCTTTCACCACCTGTGTAGAGTCTACTAATGATCCCACTGGTTGCATTCTTCATTTATGTAACTGCATTTTTCTTGCATTTGCATTTGGTTATTCTTTTATTTTTTCCTTTGCTCTGCTGACATTACCCATTTGTTTTTGCATGTGGCCGACATTTTCCATTAGAACACTGGCTCTCAACTGGAGGTGATTATGCCTCCATTTGACAATGTCTGGAGTCATTTTGGTTGTTATGACTGGGGGAAGTGCTCCTGGTATTTAGTGTTTAGAGGTAATGCTGCTAAACATCGTACAAGACACAATACACAGGACAGCTCCCCAAAATAGAGACTTATCCAGCCCAAAAAGCCAATAGTGTAGAGTTGGAGAAATCTTCTATTAGGGGTCTTTAACATATTCATCTAATTTATTTCACATTTCTTTCTGATAATTCAGTATATGTTTCTGAGTCTGGTTCTGTTGATGGCATTGTCTCTTGTCAGCATGTGATTTTTCTTGCTGTTTCACATGCCTCATAAATTTTGGTTGAAAGCTGAACATTTTGTAATACAGTAGTGACTAAGGTTAATATTTTTTGTGCTCAGAAATGGGCATGACTTTCCTTCTACCAGGTCTTTGGTAAGAGGATTTGAGTCAATCTGGCCACAAATTGGTTGGGTTTGAGGTTTACTGTTGCTGTAGTTACCCTCTGTGCACTGGAGGCTTCAAAGGGTGCCTTGTGTTTCGGGTGGGACTGGTTTGCCAATGGATTTCTCACAATGTCTGCTCCACTCTCAGTTTTGGGTCTTCCATTTATGCTGCACTGTGGAGATGTTCTGTGCCCATTTGCTTGTAACTCTCAGGGCAGCATTCCATGTTACTTTTTACTCAATGCTTGGTAGCCTGGTGAGGGTGAGGGCAATAGTCTCTATTACTCTAATCAAGCCTCAGTCTTAAGCAAACATCATGTCTTTGACATTGGGTGTGGGCCATTTGAGTGCCCCTTTCAAACTCTAGTTCTGTGCCCAGTATATATTCCTGCCTTTGGTATAGAAGATTTCTTCTGTTCCCTTCCCTGACTGCAGTGGGTTTTCACAAATGGTGATGGTATTTGCTGCCTTCTCCTCACTCTCCTTACACACAGATTAAGGCTTTTGTTATATAGTAGAGAGAAAGGAGACTTTTTGCCCTAACCTCAATGGCTACTGCTTACCTCTTTGAAGTTTGCACCACAAAGGGTGCTTTCCCACATGTTCACTAACCATATATGTGAGTGCCCATTGGGGGACGGTAAAATACAGTAACTCCAGGGGCCCACCCACACTCTTAACAGCCCACACCTGACTGCCACCAATTTGCCAACTATTCTGACTTCTTATCAGTGCCCAGTTTCATCTCCTCCAGGTACATGTGTGCTCATGTTCAGTCTCTCCTGGCAGGCACCTGTCTTAGATTTCAGGCTAATTGGCCATTCTATAACTTCAGCTCTCTCACTGGTTCAAGAAAAATCATAAATTACAGTTTGACTTACTTCTTATTAACTGTGGGAATGATGCTCTTTCCAGCTCTCTAGATCTCCATGCAGAAACCAAAGTGTCCCTTCTCGGTTTGATCTTGAATGAGTGGAGCCAGCCTTGTAGGCTAAGCTCCCATGGGGCTCACACTGGCCTCAGAGACAGGTTGGAAAGCTTGCCTTGGAGTCCCAGGGTTGCAGATGGCAAGAGAGTCAGCCCCTCAACTGACTTTTGTTGGGTAATGGGTGTAAGCTCCTGAAGATGGAAGCCAGTAGTGTAGAGAGAATCTAGGATTTCAAAATATGTGTGTAAATTTATGGGCTTTCCTGCCTTATGCATAAGGCTTATTGGGCATTACAGAAAAATAATGTTGTTGGTGGGATCCAGTGCTTTTATTTTAGGTAGGTTCAGTGCACAGTACTCACCTTCACTCAAGTGAAGAAATAATGAAGTAGGAAGGCTACTGGAGGAGGTTAATGTTCATAACAATAAACCTGACCACAAACTTCCAATATCACTTCTTTGGTAAGATTAATGCTCCTTGGCCAACATCAAAATCATGAGATTCAATTCCCTTTAGAACTGGTAGCATATATGTTATTGTAGAGAAATTGAAATAATACAAGAAAGTATAGAGATGAATATATTTCACTTATAATTTTATCACCAAGAAATAAGAGGTCTTAATACTTTTAATATCTTTTTTTCTGTGTATATATTACATACATATAACATTTTATAAACTTTGGATCATACTATTCAGTTTGTAGCTTGATTTTTTTCACCTAATATATTGAGAACATTTTCATACACCTTCAATATTTTCAAGAAAATTCATTCTTCTAAATTTCAGTGTACTATTTGATCATATGCCTATACTCTAATTTATCTTGCCATTTCCATAACTTTAGTTAAGTTGCCTTCTATTTATTTTACTATTATAAATGTCATTACAATGAACATCTTTTAAAAAAATTGTAACCATTACTTTATTCCTTGTGATTTCACAAATAGATTGTGACATTGAATTTTATTTCTCAGTACTAATGTCATAAAGCCTTTACAGGTTAAAATGATTAAAATTAAAATATTATGTGGATCTTATGCTGCCTTCATTGAATTGTTCATCCAAAATGTAGCATTAAGATGAGTTATAATCAACCCCCTACAAAAATGATCATTCATATTTATGCTAGAAGATTGGAAATATTATCTTTGCATAAAGAGGACACACTTTTCTTGCTACCAAGACAATACTTCTCCAACATACTTCAATACTTGCCTTTTGAATAGGTTATTAACTTTTAAATGGCAAGTGTCCTTTAAAATAAAAATGAATTATAAACAATACATGAATATAAATATCCATTTGCCCACTTCTGCCCTAATTAATTTGCCTAATCCAAACCTCAGTCGTCCGAATCTATAGGCAAACTGTGGCCTGAAACCCGTAGTACACAAGCACCTCTGCTAATGATTCTCTCCTTACTTAATGGATAAAGGTGCCATGAATGGAGTCACATCTGATAATATCTCAGCTGATGGACAAGGAGATTTGGGCTCTGAAGCTGTCATTGAAAAACTAGGACCTGCACAGTCCTCCCCACTTCTGAACACTAGGTGGTTTGGAGTCTGCCCCAGGGCTACTTTGGGAGCCATGCAGCCATATCTGAGGCTAAAAATGACAGGTCATATGAAGGAAGATTGCTGGGTCATCCAGTGAATATCATTAGCCAGAAGATTTAATTCCTGACCATTTGTCTAGATTAATTCCTAGAAGCAGGTTTATCAGTTCAGACAGTTTGCTTATGTTTAGACTTTTAATGCTTACTGTCAAATCACCTTTCAGAAATATCATGCCAACGTGCTTGTTCAATGGGACGACATGAAGCGTCTGTTTCTGGAAGGGGTTTCTCATTCTTCATCAGGAAGTTCGAGGAGGAGGAGGCAGAGACAAACACCATTTTTCATGATAAAACAAGATTGACGAATAGTTTTTTGAGTTTATCAGTTACTGCCTAGTGGAATACATAGCTGGGAACAACTCCATATAAAGAGTAAAATGATAGGCACAATATGAGAGTTTGTGTATTTCAAACATTCATTTAAAGACACACAGAAATTTTTTTCTTCTCTTAGAAGTTCTTTAATTCTGTTGAATTTTCAAGCATTTCCCACTTTGTAATGAGATTTGGAATGAAGGCAGTTTTTGCCTTTCTTTTTCATTTGTCAAAGAACTTCACCTTTCTCAGGTCCTGACTTAAATCCCTAAATCCTTCCAGAAAATTTTTTTTTCTGATTTTCCACTCCAGTAATTATTCAGTCACTCTTGGAATTGTGTATGGAACCTATCATTTGTACATTTTGTTTTTAGCATAGGACATGATGGTAGATCTTTATGTAGGTATATGTGCGTGTGTTTATATATATACATATTCAAATACAGGACCAGTGCTTCCCACTCTTTCTTTTTCTGCAGGGACCAGCCCAGAATCTGCATCATGGGAGTTTACTGATTGTTTGTTGTTGGTTGATGTCGATGATCAGACTATAAGCTCCACGAGGGCAAGAACAGCATGTTTATTCTCACCATCCTGTCTCTAATGCCCATCATAGTTCCTGAAACATAGTTGGAGCTCAATAAAACTTTTTTGAATGAATGAATTAATTAATGAAATTTATTATGAATAACAAGTCATAAATTATTTATTATTCGTAATCACGTAGTTATCGTTACTATGTGTTTTATTTTCATTTGTGACAATCTCATCAGGAAGGAGGGAAATAGATGTTTTTCCTGCCCCAAGAAGTTATCCAGGTCTATGGATCCCTCTGTTTGAGGCCTCCTTATCCACAAAGGGCCTGCCATTTGATGACACTGACATCTGGTGTGGACGCTCCTGAAAAAAACAAAAAAGCCACTAAAAAGTCTTTCGTGTTTAAAGAAAAGGAAGCAGTTAAAGCAATTGTGTCTAATTTTCCTAATGAGAGAGAAGCATGAACCAAACCAGGTTTACAGTGTTAAAAGGGAAAAAGATGTTTCACCTGGGTGCCTATCCCCCAGGACTGATTGGGCGGAGTTGTAGGGCCTCTGGGAGGGGGAAGCCTGAGCCTACTGAGACATGCAACTCTGAGGGTCAGCAGGCTGCGCTGCAGGAGGGGGTACCTGTGAGGTCAGAGCTGCGGCCTTAGGAATAAGCAAGACTTCACCTTGGCCAGTCTTGGCAGGAAAGGGAGTGAAGCTGCCCTGAGAGAGCCCATCAGCCAATAGAGCTTGTTGGCCCAACAGCTTGGACAGATGGTAAGAGACTCGTGCTTCACACTGGCATCATGTGGCTCCAAAGAGCAAATGGCAACGGAGGCAGCTACGGACTGAGGCTCTTCCCTGCACAACTGGAAGGCTGGAAGGTCAGGCTTTTTGGTAATCCAAGGGAGGGGGGAAGGAAGCACAAACTGACTGATACCAGTCTTCCTGCCAATTTCAGTGGGTGGAGACTTGAATTATTTCTAATTTCTTTATGAAAAAAATAAAGGGTTGCAATATAACATGCACCTTTTAAGTCCCCAAACAATCCCTACCTTGTGTAATTTTGGTTTCTGACTCACATTTACCAGGTCCTTCCCGAATTAGGTGGTTTTTATTTAGATCTATAGGGTGTTCTCATCTAACAAGCCTTCTGGGAGGAGGAACACCCCAGCTCCCACTCTTTCAGTCTGGGAATGCCGAGATTTCTGGAAAACTTTTGAAACTTTAATTTTCAAATTGAAGTTGACCTTAGTTTACCTTTTCTTTGTGTAGAGCAGTGTTAGGTGAATGTGTACTAGGCTGAGCTATTGTACACATTGCAGGGTATAATTTTCACTAATAGTGTGTGCTGTGGGGGTGTTTTAGGAAGTATTCTTCCAAGCTTTACATTTAACATAAAAAAAATGCTTGAAATCCTTCTTTTGTTTCAGACCAGCTGTTTAGCTTAAGTTTAAATTACTTCTTGCAACATGTTTCCTCGTTGAATATGTGCAAATTACATTTTGGATGTGAAAATGATGGTATAGGTAGGTGAAGATTTTTTGCTAACATCCTTCCATCACGCTTCTCTTTCTTTTGTCTTTATTCCTTTTCTCCACTCTCTGTCCCTACCCCCAAACCCATTAAATAAATGAGGTTCTTTGTGAGTTGCTGATTATAAAGGAATTGAAACCAGAGTCCTATAGTAAGCAGCAGAGAGGATTCAGCTGGATTAAGCATATTTTTCTTCCCTACTCTTCTTCAGGCATGGAGTTGGGGGATACATTGCTGGGTACCTCCGCACATCCAATTTCATGCCCAAATGATGTTGAAATGAAACTTCTGCCTTTGGAAAAGAGATAGGCTGGGCAAAATTTATGAAATTGGCATGTGTTTAAGAATCATAAGTAAAAGTTCTGTTTGTTTCGGAGTGTTTTTCTTCCCCAAGAGAGAATGAAACAAAGAACTTATCTTATGGAAAGACACACCCCTACACAGTGCCGGTTCTCTGAGTGCCTCCCATCCCATGCAAGGTGTATCCACATAACTTCCAATATGGCCTTTAGAACCACATGGAAGTATTAGAAATGCCACTGTTTTGCAATGTCACTAGGCTGGTTATTCTCCACATTACTATTTTTCTTTCTTCTCTGCTCTGGACTGTGCCTCAGGAATACTTCTAGAGATTGCACCAATAGGCTGTCTTGCCTTGACTTCTAATTGTGTTTCAATAATGGGAGGAGAGCCAAAGGTGTGAGAGTTCCACATAATTTGAGTTCTTTCCATTTTCCGTTTCGATTTTCCATCTTGGTTCTTACAGTGGATTTTTCCTTCTGAGATGACAACTCCTGCAGTTTTGACATGCCTTTGTTACACTATTTTCTCCCCCTGCCTCTTCTGGCCTAAGAGTGGGGACAGCCTCCTGCTGATGTAGTCCCTTTGGCATCCCTTGCTGTTCTCATAACCCCTAGCTCACCTCTAAAAATAGTCCTTCATTAATATAGCTTCAGAATTCCAGCTGAGCATGTCTTCTATTTCTTTCCACAACACTGACTGCAAAAGCATGAAGCTTCTTCTCAAAATACCAGGCTGATGGGTTCAGAAATATTAACTTTCAGACCACACAGAGATTATAGCTCTTTTCTCAGATTGCTTCCTGGACAATGATGGTGATTTTATAAAACAAGCTTTTTAGTATCAATCTTGCAAAGGGTAAGTCTTACTTCATGGAGCCGAGTTGTCTTGAGCTTGAAGAGAGGGAAACGTTTGTGAAAAGCACTGGTTTACAAAAACTGACTCGGCCAAATTGGCACTCAAGCTCTAAGTCATTCCAAAAGCTGAACTTGCCCAGTGAATTTCAGCCTAGTCATTTAAGCTGCTGCATCAAATTAGTATCTAGACTTGGAATTGAGGGGAGGAACAGTGAATAAGAGCAGCCTGTTCTAGAAGCTGATAAACAGGACTTGGGTCTGTGTTTATAGGCAGGACAAACATTGAGTCTCTCATTGAACACCAGAACATTTCAAATTGCTCTCCAGTGATTTGCAAAGCAACCTGTGTCTTTTCCATTAGGCCCCAGAACTTTGTGAAATGTGACATGGCTGGTTTGACAGTAAGAAACCAGCAAGGTAGGATTGGTGCAGCCTGACAGTCTATAGTCCATGTGTTGTTTTCTCTTGCTTAATTTCTGAATTTTTCTCTCCTATATAAAAAAAATTAGGGTGGACAATGGTGGCAGAGCTTTGTTCATTTTATGTTACTGTTTCAAGTAGCCTTGTCTTTCCTTTTAACATTTAAGATGGGGAAGGAAAGAGGTTGACAACTGAGGTCCATGTCATTTCACACACATGGAATGGGTGGAATGGGGTGGGGAGGAGGGGCCCATCTGAGGATTCTGCTCTGCTAACCCTTGGCAAGAGTTTCAGTCACCTCCAGAGAAGCTTTAGAGACATATGGACTTTAAATGAAATCCAGATAAAGATACATTGGGAAACCTTGAATCTTTTCTTTCTACTTTTGCTTGTCAAAAATACAACCTTGAATTCACTACCACTCAATGTTTATCAAAAGTTTATGGTGCAGGGCAGGCCATAGTGGAGACCTGAGTTGGATTCCCGGTGCCTGCCCATGCAAAGAAAAAAAAATGGAATATTGCTTGAAGAACAGTTTAGCTACTCTTCTAGATACTATAAAATGTATTCAAGGGTTGAGTCAGGCAAGAGCTGCTTGCTTGGACTGCATCATTTTACCATCCTTCCCTCGGGCGGGAAAAAACTCAACTGAGTTTTGTTGTTTCCATGTCTTGTTTTTGTTGATCTGCCTCGAGAGGTGTTAGAAACAGTGCT